>JAJPUD010005817.1:136755-147511 GCA_023553655.1 Myrmecobius fasciatus
AGGAAGGAAGGAAGGAAGGAAGGAAGGAAGGAAGGAAGGAAGGAAGGGAGGAAGAAAGGAAGGAAGGAAGGAAGGGAGGGAGGGATGGAGGGAGGAAGGAAGGAAGGAGGAAGGAAGGAAGGAAGGAGGAGGAGAAGAAGAAAGAAAGAAAGAAGAAAAAGAAGAAAGAAGAAGGAAGATGAAGAAAAAGAAGAAAGAAGGAGGCAGAGGAAGAGGAGAAGGACAAAGAGGAGGAGGAGGAGGAGGAGAAGGAGGAGGAGAAGGAGAAAGAGAAGGAGGAGGCGAAGGAAGGAAGGAGGAAGGAGGAGGAGGAGGAGGAGAAGGAGAAGGAGAAGGAGAAGGAGAAGGAGAAAGAGAAGGAGGAGGAGGAAGAAGAGAAAGAAGAAGGAAGAAGGAGGAGGAGGAGGAGAAGGAGGAGGAGGAAGAGAATGAAAAGAAGAAGGAGGAGGAGGAAGAAGAAGAGAAAGAAGAAGGAAGAAGGAGGAGGAGGAGGAGAAGGAGGAGGAGGAAGAGAAGGAAAAGGAGGAGGAGGAGGAAAAGGAGGAGAAAAGAAAAAGAAGAAAAGAAGAAGGAAGAAGAAGAAAGAAGAACAAGAACAAGAATAAAGAAGAATAAGAACAAGAAGACAATGACAACAACAAACTACTCCTAGTTTTGAAGATTTGGATTAGAATTTCAAGAAGTATGGCAAATATCTAAATTCATAATTAGAGGGCTCTGAGTTTAGGGTAGAAAGAACAAAGATCCCAGGCAGAAAAGAGACTAACTCTCTCTGCTATTTCCCACAGTCTTATTTTGGCTTTTCCTTTCTTGATAGTGCCAGCAGTGGGATGTGACAAGAGACCAGCAGCTCCAGTAGCTTACCTGAGAGTAACCAGCCTGAGAGAGGAAGTAAAGCAAAAATCTGGGTAGAACAAAGCTGGTCTGAGGTACCCCTGAAAGAGCCAGCTCCCTTTCTGCCCTACATGGTTTTACAAAGGGCAGAGAAGAGTGTTCTAGCTGAATATGAGTCCTCAATCCCCTATATTTTCCCCGTAAGGTCATGAGGGGAAGGGGCTGTCTCATATTTTCCTGTTCCTCACACATAACAGCATTTCATCTCCCATTCTATGCCTTTATAAAGGCCACTTTCCACACACTAAAACACATAAACCTCTTAGATTGTAAGCTTCTGGGGAACAAGTACTCTTTCGCCTTTTTTTGTATCCCCAACACTTAGCACAGTACCTGGCACATAGTAGGTGCTCAATAAATATTTTTTAATTGATTAGAAACCCTAACTCCCTTCAAAGTTCAACTCAAGCCATCCCCTACAGGAGTTTTTTGCTCCCCAAAATGATCTTGCATATATTTAGTATGTACAAGATGTGTAAATGTTGCTTCCCACATAGAGCAGGAACTGCTCTGTTTTTGTTTTTTGTGTCAATAGTCTAGCACGGTGCATGGCACAAACACAGGGATTTAATAAGTGCTTGTTGAATGAATGGATAAATGGATAGATTCATATTCACAACCACTATGCAGTCATTAATTTTGGTGCCTGAAAAGAGAAAGGCTGGATAGAACTGAAGTAAGAGAAGTGCTAGATGGTAGGGAAAGACAAGAGTATTCTAGGGCAGGGGAGAAGATCCCTTATGTTGCAGGGCCAAGTGAAGACCTCCCCCCAGAATGGGTGATATGACAGGCAACCTCCTTCTAACCAACAAGTTATTTCAGTCACACAGAGGCAGCTCCATTCCCCTAATTCCTGCTGATATTGGTGTGTATCACTAACCCTCATCTAAATCCCCAGTGCCATAGTTAAAATCCTGTTGTTTTTTCCCCCTCAGTATGACATGAGACCTCATCCCCTGAATCTCTCCAGAATCACTTCACTCCTTCCTCATCACTTTTTCAACAACAAGCCTACATCACTGTCCTGCCTCCAGTCACTCCAGCCCCACCCCACCCCATTCCTATTACCTCACCCCCAAAGCATCCCAGGGTGGCCCTGTCTTCTCCCCGTTTACGCCCTCAGCCCTACAGCCCATCACCTCCTGATTCCCACTGCCCTGCCCAATTCCAGCATCCCCAATGTTCACTGACGGCCTCAGTGCCTTCACTCCACACCCTTAGCTCTCCTATTTCACCAATTCCAGTGCCCACTCGGAGGATTCTTTTGTCTCCTTACTCAGCTATTGAATACCTGTCTTAGAAGGCCCTAGGGCTCAAGGCTCACCCATTAAGCATTTGTTTCTTATTTCAAACAAGGGAGGTAGGGTGCCTCCTTCTCAAGCTCCAACCCTTTACTTTCCCCTTGGGTAATGCTAGACTAAGAACTAGGGAACATCCCTATTTTTCCAGGGAGATTGTTCCCTGGAATCTGGAACTAAGGTCTTCCTTTTCCCAGACATGAGAATTACAGGCTCCTTCCATCTTACACACCCCTCCCTCCCTTTCTAATTCTCATCTTTGGGGACTCAGGAAGAGGAACTCAAAAGGCATCCAAGAAAAAAATCAATTCAATTCAAGTTCAAGTTGACCAACATTTTTTAGGGTCCTACTATGTGCCAAGCACAAAATGATACTTTAAATGATCCTTAAGGAGCTTACATTCAATTGGACATAGATTATGTGTGCACAAATAAAGACATGCAAAATATATACAGGGTAAGTAGAAAGTAGTGGCAGCTAGGTAGTTTAGTAGATAGGACACTGGACTTGAAGTCAGGAAGTCTCCTCTTCCCGAGTTAAAATCTAGCCTCAGATATTTCCTGTGTGATTCTGGACAAGTCACTTAATTCTGCTTGCCTCAGTTTCCTCATCTGTAAAATGAGCTGGAGAGAAAATGGCAAACCAGTTCAGTATCTATCTCTGCTAAGAAAAAACCCAAAAGGGGTGACAAAGAGTCGGATATGACTGAAAAATAATTGCAAAAGTAAAAAGTGATTGAACTGGGATAGGGTTAGAGAATGAATAACTGGGTAGATCAAGGAATTCCTCCCTTAGAAGGTAGCCTCTGAGCATGCCCCCTGTAGGAGGTATCTTCTGAACTCTAAAGAAAACTGGAAATTCCTTGAGATCTTTATTGGGTGGGAAAATATTCCAGGTGTGGGTCACAACCTGAGCAAAAGCAGTGGAATGTCATGTACAGTGAGTGAACAGCAAGGAAATTCAGGAAATTGGAGTTAATGGCAACTGTTATTGATCAGAATTGAGATGAGATATTGAAAAAGATATTAGATAAGAAACCTCAGGACATTCTGAATAATTGCCTGTATCCTTGTGCCTGGATGATCAGAATGTGAGCCATCAAGGTGCCAATTTGGCTGAAATTCAAAGTGTGTGAGCAGGAGTAATGTGATATCAGGCTGATGAAATTGAAATCAAATTATAAAGGATCTAAAATGCCAGAGGCATTTTTTAAAATCTTATAGACAATATGGAATAACTAAAGAGAGTGACATGGTCAGCCCTGTAGTATCCATTTGACAGATATGTGGAGAATGGATTTGAAAGAGTGGAAGCAAAAGGACCAATTAGGAGATTACTGAAATAGTGCAGGTTGTTGTTCAATCATCTTGGCTGCAATCAACTCTCAGTGACTCTATTTGGGGTTTAATTGGCAAAGATACTGGAGTGCTTTGTCATTTCCTTCTACAATTGAGGAAACTGAGGCACCCAGGGTTAAGTGACTTGTCCCAGGTCATATAGCTGGCTACTATCTGAAGCCAGTACCCCAGAAAATGAATCTTTCTGACTTTAGGCCAATACTCTATCCACTCTGCCACCAAGATGCTCTAGAAATTCATGACTCCTTTGGTATTTTCTTAGCAAATATACTAGTTTGTCATTTCCTTCTCCAGATCATTTTACAGATGAGGAAACTGAGGTAAACAGGATTAAGTGACTTGCCCATCGAGGAAGTATCTGAAGTCAGATTTCAAATCAGGAAGATGAGTCTTCCTGATTCCAAACCTGACACTCTCTCCTCTAGGTCATCTGGCTGCCCCAAATAGTCCTGGTGAGAAGTTATAAAGGCCAGAAACAAAATAGTAGAGAGAAATAGAAAAGTGAAAATTAGGAAACAGATAGTCAGAGATTCAAAAGGACCTAACGACTCCTATATTAGGAGTGAAGGAAAAGTGAAGGGTTAACTATGGATTTCCCCTTTGTGGATCTCAACCTCCTCTTCCAAGTGTGTTGGACAAGAGTAGTAGTTCTCAAAGTGTGGACCACAGGAGGTCCCCAAAACTCTTTCAGGGGGTCCATGAAGTCCAAACAATTTTGATAATACTAAAATGTGATTTGGCTATCAAAATATTCCTCCCTTTTCTAATTACATATCTATATGAGGTCAGATTGTCTTCATAGATCCAGCTCTGTGGCAATCAATTGAATGCAAAAGCAGATATGAGAACCCAGGTGTCTTTGGTTAAGTCAGACATTGAAGAGATTTAATTTACACACACACACACACACACACACACACACACACACACATACACATACATATGATGAATTGACTTTCCTCATTAACTTTTTTCAGATTAACATTTAATTTAATTTATTAGTAACAATAATAATATTGTTATTTTAAGTGAATGAATGAATATATTAAAATTTCATATTTTAATTTCTAATATGGTCGATATTAATCAATGTCACCTACATAAACAAAATCTTATAGGATCCTCAAGAATTTTTGAGGGTCAAAGGGTGAAAGAATAAAATGTCTGAGAATTACTGAGAATCCCTAAGGTTCTTTCCAATTCCAGATTCATTGAATACCACTACCACTTCAACATGAAAAGTGTCCTTCCTCAGAGTTACAAAGGGAAACTCCCATAATGAAAGTCACAGAACTAGAGTCAGGATCTTGAGCCATTGCTGCTCCCTCCTCCTAGGAAAAATTCTCAGAAGACAAACCTCCTCAACTCAGACGCTCAAATGCTCTGTTTGGCATTTGAAGCCCTTCATAACCTAGCCCTTCCTACCTTTCCAGTCTTCTTACATTTTACTCCCCAACAAATATTTTTTAATCCCATGACACTGGCTTTCTGGCTATTCTACAACATGACACACCATTGTTCAGATCCAGACATTTTCTCTAGCTGTCCCCCATACCCAGAAAGTTCTCTCTCTTTGTCTCTGCCTAATGGTTTCTCTGGTTTCCTTTAAGTCCCAACTAAAATCCTGTCTTCTACATAAAGCCTTCCCCAACCCCACTTAATTCCAGTATCTCCCCTCTGTTGATTATTTGCTATTTATTCTATATATAGCTTGTTTGTACATATTTGTTTGTATGTTATCTCCCTCATTAGATTGTAAACTCTTTGAAGGCAGGGTCTATCTTTTTTTTTCTAGTTCTATAAAATAATTTTTTGGCAGTTTGATTGGTATGGCACTGAACTAGTAGACCAATTTAGGTCATTTTTATTATATTAGCTCAGCCTTATCATGGACAATTGATATTTTTCCAGTTGTTTAGATCTGACTTCATTTGTGTGAGAAGCGTTTTCTAATTGTGTTCATATAGTTCTTGAGTCTTGGCAGACAAACCCCCCAGTATTTTATTTTGTCTACAATAATTTTAAATGGAATTTCTCTTTCTATCTCTTGCTGATAGACTTTTTCAATAATATATAGAAATGCTGATGATTTTTGTGGGTTCATTTTATATCCTGCAACTTTGTTAAAGTTATGAATTATTTCCAGTAGGTTTTTGGATGATTGTCTAGGATTTTCTAAATATATCATCATCTATGCAAAGAGTGATAGTTTTATTTCCTCTTTGCCTATTCTAATTCCTTTAATTTCTTTTTCTTTTCTCATTGCTAAAGCCAACATTTCTAGTACAAGGTTGAATAATAGTGGTGATAATAGGCATCCTTGTTTCACCCCTGATCTTATTGCGAATGCATCCAGCTTCTCTCCATTACAAATACTGCTTACTATTTTAAGGAAAACTTTTATCCCTATGCTTTCTAGTGTTTTGGGGTGCTGTATTTTGTCAAAAAGCTTTTTCTGCATCTACTGACATTATCTTATGGTTTCTGTTGGTTTTGTATCTTGATATGGTCAATTATGGTAATAAATTTCCTGATATTGAACCAGCCCTGAATTCCTGGTATAAATCCCACTTGGTCATAGTGTATTATCCAGCAGATAAGTAGGCCAGGACTATCTTTTGCCTCTTTTTGCATCCCCTACCACTTGGTACAGTGCCTGACACATAATAAGTGCTTAATATATATTGATTGATTGATTGATTGTAAAGCAGTAAAACTTATTATAGAGAAAAACTTCTTAAATTGTTGGTAGTAACCCCATAAGGGATTAAATGTGAGAGTCACAAAACTTTTGGTAACAGTAAAAGGTTTCTAAATGCAACAACCAAAAATTAATTCAAAATTAAACACATAATGAATCTGAGGTGTTTCTGGCAGTATTTGTCATGTTGCTTCACTGCAGCCTTGGTTCTGAAGATACAACATACATACTTTATACTGCACATGCATGAATATTGCCAAAAGTGCCTCAGCTCAGATTTGAAACAGGATTGTGTAAAAATTTCTTGGGAGAAAAAGGATTGTGAGTGAAAAAAGTTTTAAGAAACTCTGCTCTAGAGTTCCCAGCCCAGGCAATTGGCAGATTCCTCCTGCTCCCCAAACCTTTGATGTATCAACCTATGTGCAATGTTTCTCCATCACAGCAAAAGCTCCTTGATAACAGGAACTATTTTTGCTCACTTGTATTTAAGTCCCAGGCACTTAGCACTCTGTTTAACAAAGAGTAAGTGCATAATAAATGATTTTTCATTCATTAGTTCATTCTTTTATTCTTTCATAGGGGAGAAGATAGGGAGGCCAAAATCCTTTTCCATTCAAATAGAGATGAGGAAGAGAGAGAAAAAGAAGCAGGAGGAGGAGCAGAGGAAGAAGAGGACAAGGAGAAGGAGGAGGAGGAAGAGGAGGATAAAGAGAAGGAGGAGGAGGAGGAAGAAGAGGAGAAGAAAGAAGAGAAAGAGGAGGAAGAGGAAGAGAAGGGAGAGGAGAAGGAAGAAGAGAAAGAAGAGGAGGAGGAGGAAGAAAAGGAAGAGAAAAGGAGGAAGAGGAGGAAAAAAGTAGGAAGAGGAGAAGGAGGAGAAGAAAGAGGAGAAGGAGGAAGAGGAAAAGGAAAAGGAAGAGAAGCAGGAGGGAGAGGAGGAAGAAAAAAGGAAGGGGGAGGAAGAAGAAAAAAAGGAGAAGGAGGAGGAAAAGGAGGAGGAGGAGGAGAGGAGGAAGAGGAAGAAGAAGAGGAGGAGGAGGAAGAGGAGGAGGAGGAGAAGGAGAAGGAAGAGGAGGAGAAATAAGAGGAGGAGGAAGAGGAAAAGGAAAAGGAAGAAGAGGAGAAGGAAGAGGAAGAAAAGGTGGAGGAGGAGGAAGAGAAAGTGAGGAAAAGGAGGAGGAAGAAGAGGAAGAAAAGGAGAAGGAGAAGGAGGAAGAGGTGAAGGAGGAAATTAAAATTCAGTGCCCAGACTGGGACATCACTGGGTTCAGTTTTTGAAATGTCCTTTAATTCCCCCCCCTCCTCTCCCCTGTCCCATTTCCTAGGTTGGTTTCTTCAAGTGTGAATTCTCTAATTTCTCTTCCTAGTTCACATCCTAGTGTATGCTGTCCTAAACCTGGGGTCCTCCTAGGACCAAACACTCTTGTAACCAAACTGGTAACACTTTCAACCCTTCCCTATTCACCCCAGGGAGCTTTCTCTACCCCCTGCATCTACCAACACCACATCATCACCCCAACTCATACAATGTATTGAAAGACTAGAAAGAATCTTGGAGTTCATAAGTCTAGTCCCTCCATTTTAAACATGAGGAAACAAATTCAGAAAAGTGATTGCCCAAAGTCTTTAGTGGCTATTGGGAAATAATTCTGACTATGCCCAGGACGATCCTCCCAGAGCTCACATTTCCCTTTGCCCTAGTATGATTTAATCACTATGACTCTGTTTCTAGGAATCATCTCTCCTAGGGTGGGGCCAGGTGTCACCCAGTCCTAGTGCTGACCTCTTTGCTTCTACCCAAATCCCTCCAGCTATCAGCTTCCCCAGTCCAGAACAGAGCCAAGGCTCAGACTAGAAAGGAAGTGTTAGGGAAAATCCTATCCCTCCCACAATAGGAAGAGCACTGGATTAGGGGAGAGAGGGGAGCAAACTGAAGACTTGGGTTCAAATTCTAGATCTGCTGCCTATTATCTGTATGGTGTCAGGCAAGTTATTTAATCTCTTTGAGCCTCAGTTTCTTCATGGATAAAGTATAGGGACTGGTCTATAGGACAGCTAAAGTGACTTTCATTTCTAAATCTGATTGGATGAGCTCAGAGCTCAGCCTTGGGAGACTTGACCAGGAGAAGTGGAAAGAATGAGAGGAAAGAGATGGGGATGAGGAGGAATGAGAGAAGAGGGATGGGAAGTTATGGAAAAACAGGCCCAAGGACTCAGACAAACAGGCCTGGGAAAGAGAAGCAAGAAAAGACAGATGAAGGAGATAAAGGAGAAAGGCCCAAGGGCAAAACTGGCTTGGGAAATGAGGCTTCCAGGAAGAATTCCCACTCTGGATTAACGTGACTGAGTCCCCTGTCGCTGTGCCTCCTCACTGGGGTGGGGTACCTATATGGTTGCTCAGGAAATATCTAGAGAGACTCCTTTCTTCCCTTTTAAGCTTCAATCTCCTTCCCCTTAGATGTGAAGAATCATAAGAATGCAGATTTAGAAAGGAAAAAGTCCTCAAAGATCATCTACTACATCAATATAGAAAACTGAGGCTAAAAGTGTCACAGGCAAGATTTGAAGCCAGTCCTTTCACTCCAGAGTCAATGTCTCTCTCTACTCTCTTTGCCTCTCTGTCTCTCTGTCTCTGTGTGTGTGTCTGTCTGTCTCTCACTTTCTATCTGTCTCTGACTATGTATGTGTCTCTTCAACTCTGTATCTGTGTGTGTGTCTGTCTGTCTCTCTGTCACTTTCTGTCTCTGACTATGTTCTCTCTCTTCAACGTCATCTGTGTCTCTGTCCCCCTCTTTCTCTCTATCTCTTTCTGTCTCTTCTCTGTCACTGTCTCTCTCTCTCTTTCTCTGGCTCTGTTTCTTCCCCTGTCTCTCTCTTAATTCCTGTCTCTTCCTGTCCAACCACTAAACTAAGAAATTCTATCAAATCTCTGCAGGGCTTATGGAAGAAAAGTGGTTCAGTCAGTAAATTTCAAAGATGCTCCAAACTCGGCTCCTCCAGGAGGCCTTCCCAGATTAATTCCACCCTGTTCTAATGACTCTTCCAGTTCCTATCCCCTCAGGACTGGGCTTTCATCCATTAATTTGCACTCATTTGTATGCTGCCTGTTAAATGCTCTTAATTCCTCTCCATAACCGCCCTGATTCACTTTGGATAGGAGATGTACCTCCTCTACCTTCTTCTGAATCATTTGCATACCTAGAGCCTCCAAGGAACAGGACATACACATCCCAGAAGGGGGCGCCATCCGTAGTGCTGAAGTTACTAAGTTCCACTTACATCACAGAGCTACCATAAATCCAAGCAAACTGGAAAGCCTTATTGATGCAAAAGAAAAGGGAAAAGAAAGACTAAAAATGTGTTTAGAGCATGAATCATCATCATATTATGGAAAGCCTGTTAGGTTTGAAGTCAGAAGTCTTGGGTTGGAATCCTGACTCAACTCTAAAACAAGAGAATTGGACTTTAAGGTACCTTCCAACCCTGGGCTTATGATCCCATGACCTTATCAAGATCCAGACTGCTCTTCCTAACTTACAGGAATTAAGTGAAGGAAAGGCAGAGAAGACCAATAGACAATCCTCTCATCTTATAATGAGCTGGAAAACTTGTAGGAATAGAGAGGGCAGCTAGGTGGCGCCATAATGCACAGAGAGCTGAAGTCAGCAAGATTCATCTTCCTAAATTTAAATCCTGCCTCAGATACTGTGTGATCCTGGACAAGTCCCTTAATCTTGATTGCCTCTGTTTCCTCATCTGGAAAATAAGGGGGAGAAGGCAATGGCAAATCACTTCAATATCTTTACCAAGAAAACCCCAAAAGAGGTCAAAGAATCAGACACAAACACATCAACAATACGTCCCTCTATATGCTGCCTTGGTCAAAAGCACATCTGTAGTATTGTTATTAGTTTTGGGCAACATCACTTGGAAAAGGGAGAAGGAAGAAGAGAATAAGCATTTATTAAACACAACACCTACTATGTGTCAAGCATCGTACCAAGTGCTTTACAAATATTATCTCATTTGATCCTTACAAAAATGCTCAGAGGTATATCTGGTATTATTATTCCCATTTTACACATGAGAAAACTGAGGCAGACAGCATTGCCCAGGATCACACAACTAGCAAATCTCTGAGACCAGATCTGAATTATCTTCTTGATTCCAGGACCAGAGTTCTGCCCATCCAATTGTGACATCCAGCTAGGCAACTTAAGCTGGAAGTCATCCAGATTAATCAGAATGATAAATGATGATAATAGTAGCTCAGAATTAGATATCACCTAAAGATTTATAAAATCCTTTACATACAATAGTTCCTTTGATTCTTATGACAACACAGTGAGGCAGGTGCTATATTCCCATTTTACAGATGAGGAAACTAAGACTAAGCAATTTGCTAGTTATATGGTTGAAGTAGAATTCCAATATAGACCTTATAGTCTCCAAGTCCAGTATTCAGGGCTTATGCCACCTAGCTATCAAAAAGGGCTTTGAGTTCATT
>JAJPUD010005818.1:0-30377 GCA_023553655.1 Myrmecobius fasciatus
TTTCCAGGTCAGTTGTTTTTCCTAGGAGATATTTCATGTTTTTCTCTGTCTTTTCATTTTTTTGTTTTTGTTCAACTGATTCTTGAAGTCTTGATGTGTCATTAATTTCCAATTGTTCGATTCTAATTTTTAATGTCTTATTTTCTTCAGTTACTGTTTTAGTTCCTTTTGCAATTGACCAATTACATTTTTTGTTCATTGCATTCTTTTTCCATTTTTTCTATTTTATTTTGCAGTGATCTCATTTCGTTTCCCCATGTTTCTTCTAACTCTCTTTTAAGATTTTTTATGCAATCTTCAAAGAAATCCTTGTGACATGGAGACCAATTTATGTCTCTCTTTGGGGCTTTTTCTGGAGTTGCTTTACCTTTAGGGGCCTCAGGATTTGAGGTCTGTTCTTCCCTCTCTCCATAAAAGTTGTCTATGGTGAGAGCTCTTTTTGGTTTTTTATTCATTTTTTTTAAAGGTGTGAGGTCTATTTAGGGCAAAAGTGGGACAGCTGCTTTAATTTGCCCTGGGGCAGTTCTGCTGATTGAGTTATTTCAGGAACTGGGCAGTTCTGCTGATTGAATTATGTTAGGGGCTGGGCAGCTCCGCTGATTGAATTATTTCTGGTGCTTATCAGTCCTGTTGTTTGATTGATTGCTTTAAGGTGCTGTGTAATGGCAGCTAGTTACGATGCTCATCAGGGGTTCAGTGGTTCACAATCTATCCCCCTCAAAAGGCAGACCCTCCAAACCACCTGCCCACAATCAGGACAGATTGTTCCAAGAGGCCCGCAGAAGACTCCCAGGTGTGTGAAAAGCACAACGCTCCCACTCCTGTTCCGACTCCTGTTCCAGCTCCCTGTTCCAGCTCCCTGCCCCGGTCTCCCTGCACTGCAGTCTGGGTTCAGTAGGCCACCCCCTGCCCCATTAAAACAGACCTGTTTTGAGGTTCTTCCAGAGTATCTTCTTCTAGAATCGTGTTGTTCTCCAGATATTGTGGATTTTTTTGCTTCAGAATCAGTCTAGAGGCTTCATATGTTGTTGGTTTGAGGGGAGGTTAGAGGAGGTTACAGAGACTCCTGTCTGATCTCCGCCACCATGGCTCCACCCCCGGAAGGGTCTAACTCCTGTTGTTGTTGTTTTTCAAGAAAGAACAGATATATCAATCCATAGCACAAGCAGCCCCACTTGAATCACTACAGCTGTTGAGGTGATAGAAAGAAAAGGAACATCCCTGGAATATTTGTACTATAACAATAGGACCATGGGACCAGCAAGAGAACCACTCAACACTGTGCAAGGGTCAGAGCATTGTACTGAACAGCTCCCAGATATTGGGAGTAGGGCCAGGTGAGGAAGCAGGGCTATTCACTCTACCACTCTGTAAGCCAGAAAAACCTAAGAAATAGCACACAGTATCCCACTCTCCTGGAGATTTTGCACAACTCTAGCTATCAGCACCTAAGAGACAAGGACCCATTGCCCCACCTAAGTTACTGTTCATGTAGTAGTTCTGAATGGAAAAACAGATTCTATTGGGGTACACCATTTCTGATTTGTTTATTTAAAAAAGGATGATTTATGGGAAGAACAAAACCATTTCTAAATTATGTGTATTTATTTGGAGCACATGAACAAATTTTGAAGGTAGTATATGCACTGGGTCATGTCTTTTAATTTACATAAAGTCCAGTTTCTAACCACTTAATTTATTTGTCTTGTTTTCACAGTCCATAACAGGCCAATTCATAATTTTGGGCTTCTTTGCTCCAGATTGTTCTCAGCTGTCAAGGAGCTAGAAAACAAATATTACATTTATATTACAATACATACTACATCTCATTTATAGCTAGCACCCTTATCATTTCATAGCCAAAAGATACCTGAGAAAAAAAATAATCCCATCCCATTTTACAGATGGGAAAACGGGGATTTGCAGAAATTCAATTCATTTTAATTTAATTTACAGTCATTAAATGGCTACTATGCATAAAATCACTAGGCTAGGTGTTAGGGATACAAAGACCAAAACCAAATAGTCCTTGTTCTCAGTGAGCTTGTATTTTACCTTCAATATATGGGGAAGGGAGTACTACAAGTACTCAAGAAAATAAATATAAAGAATATATAAATATAAACAGAGAGAGAGTGCTAATAACTGGGAATATCAAAAAGGGCTTTGTGTAAGAGATTGCTGAATTATATTTATATATAGGATATATATTTATATAAGGATATATATAGAATTATATGGGGCTGAGGTGAGGAATAAGGTCATCATTTATGAAAAGCCATGGAGGCAGGAAATAGCATGGCATGTTTAGAGGGAATAGGTAATAAGCCAGTTTGAATGGAACAGAGAGTGGGGGAAGAGGATTAATACAAAATAAGATTGGAAGGATAGGCAAGAAATAGAGTTGGGATGACTTTAAATGACAGACATTTTTAGGGCTAAAAGGGACCTGGAGAAAATATGTTTTGGGAAAGTTCCAATAACCATCTTCAAGTATTTGAAGAGGGATTAAATTAATCAAGAAGAAAGTAAAAAGGGTAAAGGTGTCAGAGAATTTGCAAATTTAGGTTTTATGTAAGGAGACACTTCATAAAATGAGAATTTTCAAAATAGAATTGGCTGTCTAAAGAGATGGGTGGTATGGTGAATAGAACCTTGAACCTGGAATCAGGAAGAGCAAAATTCTAGACACTATGTGACCCTAGATAAATTACTTAATTTATATCTACCTCAGTTTCTTTATCTTAAAATAGTGTTAATAATAGGACTTAAATCCCTAAATTGTTGTGAAGATCAAATGAAATAGTATTTGCAAAGCATTTTACAAATCTTAAGGTACTATATAAATGTTACCTATTGTTATTTTTATTATATTACCTCAGGAGAAGGTAATTCCCTCCCATTGGAGCTCTTCACCCAAAGGAAGGATACTTCCAATTGGCTATGTTCACCTATGTTGTAAAGGGATTTCTGGTTCAGGTGTAGGTTGAACTAGATGGCCTTCCAACCCTGACATTATGTGATTTATTGAGTCTGTGTTGTTTTTTGGTTTTTGGTTTTTTTTCCCCCAGAAGCAATAATAAATCTGAGATTTTTTTGAGTAGAGATCCTGCTGTACTTAAATGTGTTTTAGAAATCAATATGGGAACTAGGAAGAGACTGCAGAGGGAAAAATAATGGAGAGAGACTAATTATGAGATTATTGCAAAGTATAGTTGATTTGGTCATGTAGCTTAAGTAGTCCAGTAGATAGAATGCTGGGCCTGGAGTCAGTGAGATTCATTTTCCTGAGTTCAAATCTGATTTTAGACACTTACTGTCTTTGTGAGCTTGAGTAAGTCCCTTAACTCTGCCTCAGTTCTTCATCTGTAAAATGTGCCAGAGAAGGAAATAACAAACCATTCCAATACCTTTATCAAGAAACCCCAAACAGGATTACAAAGAATCAGATATGACTGAACAACAACAACATGCGACTAGTTAGGGGTAGACCTAAGACTAGATCCCAGGTATCCAGACTTAGTTTAGTAGTCCATTCACAGTACCATGCTATCTCTTTGTTGGTGATGGTGCTGGTGTTATTCAGTTGTATCCTGACTCTTGATAACCCCATTTGGAGTTTTCTTGGCAAAAATAATGGAGTGGTCTGCCATTTCCTTCTCTGGTTCATTTTACAAATGAGTCAACTGAGGCAAATAGGGTTGTAACTTGCCTGGGATTACACAGCTAGTAAGTATCTGAGGTCAGATTTGAACTGAGAAAAATGCCAGGTCCAGTACTACCTAGTTGTCTGTTATTACTGATTAAAAACATAAATATTTCAAATGTTTTAAATTTGCCTGATTCTTGCATTCCAAAGAAACTGCTTTCTCTACCACTCTCAAACCTAGTCTTTCATTTCCCAAATACCTTTCCCCTTTAAGAAAATCATTTTGACTTCTTTTCATATTGAAATCAACAAAAGTCATTGTACAAATCTATCTCCAACTGCCCCTAATTTTTTTCCTGAACCTGCTGTTTCCAGGTGAAATAATTCAAGTAACTAAATATTTTTACACATTGACTTTCAAAAGGAGCAGAACAATTTTGCAACTGATCCAACAAAAGGAAACTATCAAATATTCTGAATATAATTTAGACAAACAAGAATGATATTTCTTCAAAAATAAAAATGTTAGTCTATAATTTAGAAGATCAGAGAGTATTTGATGGGTCTCAAGTCACCAGGCACAAGAAAATGAACTGTATTTATTCCATGATGCTAAAAGAATTTACAGATATAATTACTGATGAATTAGCAGCCGTATCTAGGGGGAAAGAAAAATATTTGAAAAAATCATAGAAAATAAGAGAGAGTCACCAGAAAAGATGTCTCAATTTTCCAAAAAGGAAGAAATGAATTTTTTTTAACTCTAATTTGACAAAATTCTAAAACTCATCAAAGAGATCATTTGGGAGAACTTTGTAAGGGAAGCAATGATTGCCAAGAGTTCATCAAAATGCCATGGCTCATCAAAAACAAGTTATGGTAATACTAACGTTTCTCTCTCTCCCTCCCTTATATGTAATATAATATATTACATATGTTATATGTAATATAATATATAATTGTATATATTATATATTTTGTATATTGTATATATTATATATATGATGTATATATATTATGTATATATTATATATAACATATACATCATATATGTATGTACATTATATATATATTGTACATATACATATATAATGTATACATTTTATATATATTTGTGTGTATATATATATATATATATGTATATTTAATCTTAAAGATCTAGGGCATTGAGAAGTTAAGTCACTTGACCAAGATCTTACGTAAGTAATTTGAACGCCAGGTCTTTCTGGTACCAAGTTGAGCACTCTTTTCCCTATGTCATACTGTCTCTTTATAGCACACTTGGCTTTGACACAACCTCTTATGATAAATTTTATGAGGTAGAGAGTTGTAGAACTGATGAAAAAAAAGAATTCAGATTCAACTGAATGTCTAGATCAAAAGAGTAGCCAGTGTCAGTGCTCAAGGCCTCTCAACCTGGCATTGTTTCTCTTAACATGTTTATTAATGACTTACATGAAGGTATGGATGACACATTTATCAAATTCTCAAATAAAACAATCAGAATACAGATCTAAAAAGCTATCACCTCACTAGATGATGGGATAAATGTAATAAGCAGATATGTAATAAGGATAAATGTAATATAAATCAACTATACTAACAAATATTTCATATTTCAAATATGTACAGGATTTTAGTAGATTTCAAGCTTAGTAGGAATCAATAGAGTTACCTAGTCACAAAGAAAAGCTGATGTGATAGATATTAGGTTGTATTAATATAATTATATTTTATCCAATGAGAAAAGTAATATTCCCTCTCTGGCCTATCATGGTCTACATTTGGACCACTATGTTTAGGTATAGAAGCTGTATTTTGGATAGGAAATTGACAAGCTGAGGAATGTCCAGAGCAAACTGAACAGAATGGTGAGAGAATTAACAGTTATGTCACATGAATATTAATCGAAAAAAAATGAGAATGTTAAACTTTTAGGGGCAACTGAGAGACACATAATAGTTGCCTTTAAATATATGAGGACTTGCCACAAAGAAGAAGGATTAAATTTATTTTGATTAATACAAAAGACAAACCTAGGAGTAATGGATAGAAGCACCAGAGAAGTCACATTTAGCTCACATGAAGAAAATGCCTAACAATTTGGAACGTACAAAAATGGAATGAGTTGACTGAAGAAGTCATATCACTGGAGAACCTCAAGTGATGACTAGAATACCTCTAGGAGTTCAATTGGATGGCCTTTAAAGTTTCTTTCAGTTCTAAGATTCTATATAGAATGAGAAATTTAAAATCGGTCTAAAAGCAATTTTTCATTAAATAGGATTGCTTTTAAAATGCAATGTTAAATAGGTGATTATGTGTGTGAAAATAAGGAAAGAACATTTCCTTGAATTTCCCTCTTGCATGGCTGTAATTTCTTTGACTGCAAATGTATTAGAGGAACATAAAGAAATGTCTGCATTCCAAGTGGATACTATATGAAAAGTAAGTATAAAGCTTCAGAAGTCAAAAGTATTAGAACCAGCTTCTCAGAAAGGCTTTTAAAATAACTAAATATTCAAGTCTCAAAACTAACTCTTCAATTCCCAGTTTGTTTCTTTCACTTTGGGGAAGGTAAGTTTTCAATTACATTACATCCTAATGAATTTTTTATTAGTCTCAAAGTCTAATTAAAACATTATTTATGAAAACTCAAGATGCCCTATCTCTTAATTTCTTCAGACACTAGCATTTTGTTTAT
The DNA here is from genome assembly GCA_023553655.1 of Myrmecobius fasciatus. Lineage (NCBI taxonomy): Eukaryota > Metazoa > Chordata > Mammalia > Dasyuromorphia > Myrmecobiidae > Myrmecobius > Myrmecobius fasciatus. The sequence continues at coordinate 6,354 of JAJPUD010005818.1, forward strand.
GGTTCCCAACTCTTCAACATTATTTGTTCAGCAAAAATTGATCCACATGAAATCTCTGCCAGACTAAGCATACACAATCAATAAATCAGCACAGTTATTTGGGATCTGAAAACAAGAAGAAATTGCTTCTTTTTCCTATTTTACATGAAATTGTAAAATTGGTAGATAGATTGGCTTGCATAATCCTTTCATTAAAATTGAACAGTTGTTCAATCTACTGCAAATGAGGGAAAAGAAGCTTAATTCAACTTGTGCTAAAGTAATAAAATAGTATTTACATCAGCATTTAATTATAAAGGGACTTAAAGGACATATGAAACAGTGGGGTTCCCTGTCACCCTCTTATAATAAGAGTCAAATAAATGGGCACAGAACATAGATAATCAGTTCCTTGGATAATAAAACAGAGCAGCTCCTGGAAATAAGATTGGGTCACTTTTCCATTACAATGTGACAAAACCAATTGTGATATAAAATTACACGCCCAGTACATTTTAGTGAACTCCTGGGGACAATAAAGAATTAACATAATTAAACTTTTTTTTTGCTTTCTTAATTTTGGTCATACTAGTTTGCCAATAAACAGAAAGTCTTGCTCTCAAATCAAGAATAGATGCTAATTGGTACTAATGGCTGAATCAACAATTTATATCAGATGAATGGGTTCATTCATTTCCTATATAAAAATGAATTATGTTTAAGTATTTCCACGTTCAAAACTTCTCTTCCCCACACTTTCATCCCTATACACATGTATGTGAGAAAAAGCAAATTCCTCTTATCAATGCAGATCATCAATTGTCCTGAAACATGGTCTCAGAGTCAAATCAATAAGCATTTACTAAGCACTTACTCTGCTAAGTTCTAGGGATATAAAGACATAATTCTTGCTTTCCAAACCCTCAATGAGGAGACATGTAAACAACTTTGTACAGAGCAGCTAGGAGGTACATTGGATGGAGTGCTGAGCCTGAAGTCAGAAAGATTCAACTTTGTGATTTCAAATCTAGCTTTAGACAGTTTCTAGTTTCTGATCCTGGACAAGTCACTTAGCTCTGTTTGCCTCAATTTTCTCATCTATAAAATGATCTATAGAAGGAAATGTCAAACATCTCCAGGTTTTCTGCCAAGAAAACCCCAAATGGAGTCACAAAGAGTCATACATGAAACTGAAAAGCTTTGTGTGTCTCTCCTTGACTAAAAAACTCTGTCTCTGTCTCTCTCTGTGTGTCTTTGTATATATGTGTGTGTAAATATATATATGTATATGTATAAAATACATGCATATGCATGCATATACATTTTCTGTCTTGTGCACATATATATACATATATATGTAACATAAGACACTGACAATTAAGTGACTTGTTCAGAATCCATCATCCAGTATTTACAATATGAACCTAAGATCTTCCTGTCTCTGGGGACTGCTCTCTCTCCACTATACCATACCACCTCTTTACTTCTCCACATGGATTCCCCTTAATCACATTCTAAAGACTTAGATTTAAGTGAAATTAATGTTTACCAAATGTTATTTCTGTAAGTTCTATGGCACTTTCATGTTTAAATGGCAAGATAGTTGAGGGCTTGGGCAAGAAAAACTTATTGCAGAGCAAATATCTATGATCTCCTAAAAGGTATAGATGCCTCTTAGAAAAATCTCATAATAGACATTTAGTTAAATGCAACAAATGAGAAAAGTGTATTTTGTGAAAATTAGAAGGGTTGGAAGAGATTTAGTGTTTTTACTCTTGAGGACAATTATTCCCCATCACTGCCTGGGCAGCCAAGAAATCCACAAACACCCATCAAGCAATAAAGGATTGTAATGGGTATTGGCTCAGTTTTGCAACTTAATAGGTTCTCCAAGCATGAAGAATGGTCTTACAGCTTACAACTGGTACATTTTCTCCTAAGCAGATGGACTTCATCTGTCCAACAATGGAAACAAATTTAGGACACTTCTACAAACATCCTGAAAGTCCTGCCTGTAGCTCAGCATCATGAAGACAAAATAATTTAGACAACATTCAACAATACATTATATCAATTTTTTAAAAATCAGCACTATGAAGCAGTTATCAGATAGGCAACAAAATAGCCAGAAAGAAACAGTATCAAGGAAGCCAAGGAGAAAGTAGACAGGAGGTGGGCCTAGTCAATAGTCCCTAAAGCTACAGAGTATTTAAGATACTAAGATACCACTCAACTGGTAGAATTGGAAGCTAGATTGTAAAAGGTCAAGAAATGATCCAGTGGTGAGAATGTCAAGTCTGGGATAAAGAATAGTCACTAATTTTGACTTTTGATTACATCTATATTTCTCATTTACTCAGAAGACTGAAGGAATACTTTTTTATATTTCATTAAAGACAAAGCAACATAGAATTTCATTCTTTTCCAACTTTTTTTCTTTCAAATTTTTTTCCCAAATTTAAACACCAAAAAAGAGCATTTCCATACATACAGCAGGACACAGAGAAAGATATTATATATGAAATTGCAAATATTGCTTTTGAAAAAATACATACAATAAATTATACATATTACTTTTTAAACTGTCCTGTTGACCTATACTTTTTTTCCTTTTATTTATTTATTTATTTATTTATTTATTTACTTACTTATTTACTTTGCTGAGGCAATTGGGGATTAAGTGACTTGCCCAGGGTCATACAGCTAGGAAGTGTGAAATGTCTGAGACCAAATTTAAACTCAGATCCTTCTGACTTCAGGACTGGTGCTCAATCCGCTGCACCAACTAGCTGCCCCGGACTATACTTTCTTATTAAATTCCTTCTGTTCTCATTTGTACATTTAAAAAATAAATGATAATTTATAGTAATACAAAAAAAATTATATTTACAATAGTCTTTTTTATGTATTATTAGTACTAACCCATTTCCCTCAAGGAAAAACCAAGAGAAACAGAGAAAATAAACTATAACAAAGATGCATAATGAAGAAAAAACAAATCCACACAGTGGGAATGTTTAAATATATGTTTCTGCAGCTGGTGTGCATTACCTCTCTGTCAAGACTTCAGTAACATGCTTCATCATAGGTCCTCCAGAGGCATTGCTTGTCATTTCATTAATCAGGATTCTCAAGCCTTTCAAAATTGTTTTTCTTTACATCGTTGCAATCTTTTTATAAATTGTTCTGGTTTGGGCCCTATTTTAGTTTCAAAAAAATGATCAAGTTCCTTTAAATATATCTAATTGACAAGGACCCAGGTTCATTCTTAAACCCTGCTCTGATAACATATAGATTGTTTTCATGTAAAACCTTCATAAAATAATTAAATATCTACTGTGAAAACTATAGTGATGACTAACCTCTTTTCAGAGGTGTGTTTTCATTATTTGACTGGCATATAAATCTTCATTTTAAACCCAGATTCTATTAAAGAAAAAACCAAGTTTACATCCTGGGACATTTTTTATGCTTAGATGTTATTGAGGAAAATAGAAGTCTACCTTTCCTGCTTGAATATTAGTCCTGAAAGCTGGATTCCTCATTGCACAATCCTTCCCACAGGGTCAGTGCAAATGCAGCCTGTACATTGTTTTTTTTTAATAAATGAAAATTAAAAATAAATAAAATTAATAAATGAAAATTAAAATACTGGCCTGTCAGTTCCATTGTCCTGTACTACAGAGGATAATTCAAAAAAATAGAATCACCTATTTCTTTGTAGCATTTCATAGATCACTAATATGCAAATGTACCTCTTTTGTCTTCTTTTTAAATTTTTATTCATTTATTTTTGGAGACAATCAGGATTAAGAGATTTGCCCATGATCACACAATCAGGAAGTGTCTAAGGTCATATTTGAATTCAGCTCCTCCTAATTCCAGGACTAGTGTTCTATCTACTGTATGTCTGTCTCATGTACTTCCCTTGTTACACTTATGGACTTAAAGAATTTGAACTTTGCCTATGCATTTATCATGTTCTAATTGATAGCCCACCTATCTGTTGTGCACATTATAATTTCCATCTAGATTGACAGCTGTTTGTGTGTAGGCTCTACATTCATTGCTTTTGTGCCTCTCCCAATATCTAATATAATACATGATAAGTAAAAGATACTTAATGCAGGCTACCGGACATTCTAACAATCCACATGGGCAAAGGAGGCTATATTTATCTATCACTCTATTTTTAAAGTGTTTTTGCATTCAGAAAGAAGAAATAACATAACAAATTAGTAGTGTGTCTCTTTTCCTACCTTCCCTATTCTTTATTTTCTAACTCTTTCTATTGGAGATATTGTTGGTCTTCTAATCTATCCATGTTTATAGAATCATAGAGCCATAAATCATAGAGAGAATTAACATTCATCCACTTCAATGTACAGGCTTTGAGCCAGAGACATTGAATAATTTGCCCAAGATCATATATCAGAAATTAGTGGAGAAGCTTGAATATGAACCAAATTCAGATATTTTTTTCTATTGTACCACACATTCCATTGTGATAGAATCTTTTGATGCTATTTTCATGTCAGGTAAATAGGCTAATACTTTTGGAATATCCAGAGCTAGAATTCAATCTTGTCACCCTTTTGAATTTTAAGTACTGATGTATTGTTAATACCTTCCTGACTTCAAATCATGTCTTATTTGGAGTAAGCAAGACAGCTTAGAAGCAAACATGTTAAACTTAATATACCTATATCATATACATTATATATTATATATATACCTATATACAATATAGGTATATGTAATATATGCCTATATTATATTATAAGGTATTATTATGTGTCAGGTACTGTGCTAAGCACTTTGCAATTATTATCTCATTTGATGCTCACAACTACACAGAGAGATAGGTACTTTTATTGTCCCCATTTTAAAGTTAAGGAAACTGAGGCAAGCAGGGTTGAATAATTTGCTCAGGATCACATAGCTAGTATCTAAGACCAGATTTGAAATCAACCTTCTGAGTCCAGGAAAGAGCTCTATTCACTTATCATTTTCATCTGTCTATTTAATGATCAAGACTCGAAGGAAAATATCCACTACAGACCCAATCCCACTGCTGATCAGTATGGAAGCTTAGAACTGCTTCATTTCTTTCTTGAACCAATTCATTCCTCCATAGGAAATCTGGTTCTTCCCTCCCATCTCCCACTCCTAGGGGCCCACCAGATTAATGCCAAAGCACAGATACTCTAATAATGGCCACTACAATTCAAAATTCCTAAATTCAAATGAACAACCAGCCTCAGGCTCCCCAGTTTCAAGAATTATAAGCATGCGCCACCAAACCAAGCTTTATTATTCTACTTAAACATAAAAAAATAGTTTCAGTTTCATTGTTTTTTTTAATTGTATTAGAGACTCAAGCCTCAAGTGGTCAGTCCCTGTGGCGTTGCCTTAGTCTCATATATCATACTATTAACATTCTCTTGCTCTGAACTTTAATTGTTCAAAATGGTTTCCTTTCATCTTACTATATTACCCATTAATAATACTCACTATCTAATCTAACAACATCTTGGCAGGCCCAGGTCTGGCAACCATTCTACTTGGCACTAATTCTTTAGTTCCTTGATGTGAGCCAATAGAACTTTTCTTTTATGCTGGTCTCTTTTGTTTTTGTCCTTTTCTTTTTTTACATAGAATTGTCAACGGAACACTACTGGAGAACACTGTGAAAAGTGCCCAGATGGTTACATTGGGGATGTCATCAGAGGAGCTCCTAGACTCTGTCAGCCATGCCCTTGCCCCCTACCCCATATGGCCAAGTAAGTTTAATTCAAATTTTGTCCCCTTTTATGTTTGTTTCTCCTCCCACTCCCTTCACTTCTTTGATGTGTTGTTATACAGATAATTTTTTCCCATATCCAAAGGAAGAAAGTCAGAATGTTTTCCCCTTTCATTCTTTTTCTCTTAAACAAAAATCAAAATTTCATTTAACTTGACTGCTTTTGATCATTCCATCATTTTCCTTGGTGCTTCCAGAATTCACTAAAAAAGGAAAATATTTGAACAGCTCCTATCAGTCTTTCAGAAAGTACCAATTCCTTAAAATCAATCCTGTATTTATCACATGTAATGATATTAATATGTGGGGAAATAGATGGTGATAAATGGGAAAGTTACCATTTTCACCATTTCTTTATTTTCACATAAACTATGTATACCTCCTTCCTTTTTTGTCTCTTGCTGTTTTGCCTGTGTTTTCTCACTGATTGATTATCCAGGTTGTACACATAGCCCTCAGTCATGTCAGATGGATCACTTGTCTACTCTCTGGAGAGGAAGCATGACATGGAGAACAGTGGGCTTGCAATCAGTAAGATACAGGTTCAAATACCTCCTCAGGCACTTAATAGCTATATGAACAGATATAATGATAGCATTGGTCTCACCCAATTGTTGTGAATATTAAATGAGATAATGTATGTAAATTGCTTTGCAAAACTTAAACAGCTATTTAAATGCAAGATAATATTTTTATCATTACCTGAAAACAACTTTCCTGTCATATTAGTTATTTGGGTTAAATGTGTTCTATCCAACATTCTAATGATTCCAGGTTTCACTTACTATTTCATTATATAAGGGCTCTTATTGCAACATCCATTTTTTAGACCTTGAGCTATTAGGCAGATTCTCCAGGTGGGGGAGGGGAGGAAGATGAATTAAAATGATAGCCTTTGGGGGTACCTTCTAATTATATTATTCTGTGATTGCATTTTCCCTTCTGTGAATGACAAAAATTTCCTGTCTGAATTATCCAACACTAATTTGTTGGGAGATGAGGTGCTCACAATCTCATTCCCCATGCATCAATACTCTTTTCCTACATCATTATTTTTAAATTGCTATTGCAAAACTTATTCTCAATTTCAAGCCAGGATTCCCAGTGCCTTAGGCTCAGAGGAAACCAAGGCTCCTCTGAAAGCTATGTTAACACTTTCAAGCCCCTAAAGTAGTGAGTGTCTAGAAACAGTCACATACTAATTGCTCTACAAATTCTACTGGTGCCAAACATCTATTTTTATTTTTTTATGTGGATGTATTATGACTAAGAAGTAGACAAGACACCAGGGGAATTTGTCTAAATAAATGTCAATTTACAGACATAAATAGTTGAATAGGGCCAAGGCATATTGGTGTAAGTGAAGAAGAGGCAGATAGAAGAGATACTGTGAAGGTAAAATCCCAAAAACTTGGCAAATGATTGGATAGATGAGGGGAGGGAGAATAAGGAGCTGAGGATAATGGAGAGGGTGCAAACCAGAGTAAATATAAAAATGGTGGTAAACTACACAAAGAGGGGGTAGTTTAGAAGAAAGCGGTATTTGGAGGAAAGATAATGACTTACTGGAAGAAGAAAGAGAATAATTAGAGTAAAGTTATATTATTCATGTATAAAAGGAAGGAACAACAGCTGGATCCTGGGAAGAAAGCTGAAAGAGACCTTAGAGGTCATCATGTTCACTTTACAGATGAAGCTGGAGAAGGAAATGATAAACCACTCCAGTATCCTTGCCAAGAAAACTCCAAATAGGGTCACAAAGAGTCAGACACAACTGAAATGACTAGCCAAGAACAAAATGGAAGTGAAAACCCATTTGGATGAGATCACACATGCCCTGAAATACTGAAGCTTATGATCCACTTTCTGTCATCCAGTCCCATCATCAATACATAAATTCATATTAGGATCTAACCTGTGACCTTGACTTTATTAACACTGTATACTGGACTATTTGAGAACTAATTTCAAGATACTGATTAAATCAGGAGCCTCATTTTTTTTGTATTTCTTTTATTTTCCCCCTATATTCACAGCCCAGAAGGCTCAGAAGCTACAATTCTTTCAGAAAATTATTGTAGCATGGTAAAGAGAAGTCTAAACTGAAAGTTCAAAGGCCCAAGTTTTGAGAGATTAATTTTTTAATTGGTTCTATGCATAATGGAGAGTAAACCTCAGAGCCAAGACTATATAAATTCAATTCTCACCTCCAACATATATTGGATCCTTGGCACGGTACTTAATTTCTGTGATTTAGGCATCTCTTTGTGTCTATTAAATTGAAGAGAAGATACCAGCCTGTAGTTGTAGGAGGCAGTTTCTTGATCTAAGAATTCCTTGTACCAATGAAGTCACAAGTCCTTATCCCTGTCCATTACAAATCCATTGCATGACCTTGAATAAATCATCAAATGTTTTGGAACTCCTATTTCTCTGTAAAAAAAAATGAGGTAATAAAGAAGTGAGAGAGATGAGAAGTTTGGCTAGACTCTAGTTCACTAATCACTAAAAGATGGCCATTATCCTTCCAACTCCAACAGTCTGTGGTTATGTAATACTGTGATTTTATTCAGACATTGAGGTATCAAGAACTTGAGCACATATATTCAGAATTTGGGTTCTCCATTCAGATGGCCATTTTGAAAAGCAAAGAATATAATAGCTGAAAGATGTTTTTTTTTAAAAAAAAAAGCAAAAATGAAAAAAAAAGTCTGTTTCTCTTGTAAAGTCTCCAAGGAGCTTCCAAGAGCATGATGCTCCAGTTGGCTTAAAGAAGCAGCATGAGACTGATGAAGACTGAGAAATTATCCCAGGCTTTTTATATTTCCTTAGCCAACAAAAAACAACTTACCCAAAAATTTAATATAAACAGTTAGTGTTGACTACAACACTAAGTGAACCATGCTTTATTAGAGCTTCCAGGTGACTGAACCCATTGGTTGCACAGTTAATCTTAAGGATTGTCTGCATAGATTTTATGTATTTACTTGGGCATTGGCCAGGCATTCTACCCATTCTGCCCAGTTACTGGACACTGTGGCAATAGTTGCAATGCAGAGGCAGGCAGAAGAGAAAGGATCAATTTAAGGCATATTCCTCCAGACACTAGCAGATGTTTTAGTGCTCTGAATCTAAGGAGTGAGCAACTATATTGTCTTCCAAAAGGAATTATTCAAGAGTTTTTTTTGATTTTTCCATGTTATATACTCTAAACTAACCATGTTTCTCTAAGTGGGCTCAATAATCCAAACCAACAAAATAGGTTTTTTTTAAAAGATCAGGAAAGAGTAATTTGGTTGGAATGTTTTTAGCAAACTGTTAGAGAAGATAAATGATTAGCATTGCCTTTCCCAGAGAATCACATATTGTTTTCTGAGTGATTTTATAAACATATCCAAACATGGCAAACAAGTCCATTTGTTTTCTTCCAAATAACATTAACTGAGAGGTGCTGGTATATATGCAGGAATATGAGAGCACTATGGCCAAATTTCATTGCTTGTACAATAACAGAGCCAAAACTAATTTAAAAGTCTTTGAAACAGTCATCTTTGCTCTTTTTGTGTGCATGGATTCATGTATAGTGGCCAAATGTTACAAATGTGGAAATGGAACACTCAGTTTTCCCTGCCTTAATAATCAGAATGTTGTCTTCTTACCCACATTTCTAATACTTTCCATCTTACTTTTAAATTATTTTTTTTGCCTGAAAGGAATTAGTAATTAACAATCCTAAATGGAGAAGGTATAAAAGATTAGAATCTCTTGGCCTGGAAATTCTATTGTTCTGATACTTGCTATAGAACTGAGCAATTCAATCACCTACTGCCTTTTCAAAGAGACTTTGACTTTCATAATCAATGGTCAACATTTGATATGTCTACAGAGTATATGACAATAGAGTGGATACTATAGAATCCATAGAACTTAAGTTATATGCTTTAATATCTAAGGCAGAGATAAAAGGGATGAGCCTAAGCTTTAGTCAAATTGAAACTTCTTAAAGACCTTAGCTTAAAAATTCCAGGGTCTCCTATTCCATGCAGGGCTATCTCCAGTTGTCTTGATCTTTATCTTGCCACTGGACCCAGACAGCTTGGGAGGAGAAAATGAGGCAAGTGACCTTGCACAGTCCTCCCTCATGTAAATCTAATTCATTTGCATGTCATGGCATTAGTTCCTTGATGTCATGGTCCTTGTTAAGAGTAAAGGACATACAGGGACAGCTAGGTGGTACAATGGATAGAGCACCACCCCTAAAGTCAGGACAATCTGAGCTCAAATCTGGCCTCAGACACTTAACACTTCCTAGTTGTGTGACTCTGGGCAAGTCACTTCACCCCAATTTCCTCAGCCAAAAAAAAAGTAAAGGACCTATAATAACAACACAAGTGGAAAGTAGCCAATAATATAGATAACCCAGAAAAAAATTACATTTGGATTTAGAATGCATTTTGGGGCATATATTTGAATACAACTATGTAATGTCATCTGTAAAATGGGAGGGTTAGTTAGACTTGATAAGCTCTTTCTCTTTCAGCTCTAAATTTATAATATTAATATAATATCTGTGGTTCCAGGTAGTTGTAAACGACTGTGGATGACTCATAAGGACAGTGAGCAAGTTGATTATTCTTTCTTTTCTATGCCATTTTTTTCTCTAGAAATTTAATCAGTAACCTTATTGTTAACTTATAGATAATATAATGGCCTTTGAAGTAGTTTTCTCCTCTGCTACCTTATGGAGCTTATATTAAGCAAAATATTAGTAATATAATCAAAACAGGTCTAAGCCCCCAATTACAAACCTTTTCATGGAAATTGTTTAGCCTGGTTTAGTTTATATCACTCTTCATCAATTCAGGCACGACTTGCTAGGTTTCTGTGAAACTATCCCTTTAATTATTCCTTATGACATAATAATATTCCATTATAGTCATATATAATAATTTATTCAGCTACTCCCCAATTGATTCCCACTGTACTTTTTGTTTCCAATTCTCCACTACAACAAAAATAGCTGCTATTTTTATAAAAAACGTTCTTTAAAATTTTTTTGGTACAAAATATTTTTGTATATGTATTTTAACCTCTTGATCTAGTTGAAGTTTGACCAAGAGTATGGCTGGATCAAAGGAAAGGGATAGTTTAATTACTTTTGGGACATAGTTTCAAATTGCTTTCTGGAATGACTGAACCAATTCACAGCTCCACCAAGAGTGCACCATAGAGTCTTTCTTCACTCTTCCTTTACAACAATTATCATTTTCCTTTTTTATTAACTGTTGGATCAATATAATAGATGTGTTAGAGCTTCAGAACTGTTTAAATTTGCATTTCTCTAATCATTAATGATAGAACATTTGTACATGATTACTGATATCTTGGATTTCTTGCATCCAAACTGTCTTCATATTCTTTGATCATTTCTCTATTGGGAAACAATTGTCATTTTTATATATTTGAATGAATTCTTTATTTATCTTTATCAGATAAAGTATTATCACAGACATTTATCAAATAAACTTGTTGCCAAGGATGTTCTTTTTTAAAGTCCTCTTTAAATGCTTCTTTTTGTCTTTGTATTACCAATGTCTGCATAGGGAACATGTAAGCGCTTAATAAATGTTTAGTGATTGATTGAAGCTCTTAATCAAGGCATAATATATGTAAAGGGTTTTGCTCATAATAGATAAGGGCATATATATATAAAGGATTGTACAATTTTTAAAGCTCCTATAAATGTCTATTAATAATATACGAATAAACTAATGTTTGGTCAACAAAGAACTTGATGAAACAATGAAAATAAATGAAAACTTGATAGTAAGATTTTCTGACTGTAATGTGCAATGGAGATAATCAAAAGTTAAAGATATGTTTCCATTTCAATTATTTTTTCTGATTTTCTATTCTCAAAATCTAGTTTTGCAGTATCCTGTTACCGAAAAAGTGGTGTAGTACGATGTATTTGTAAAGAAAAATATGCTGGCCCTAACTGTGAAAGGTGAGTTAACAATTTGTATACTTGTATTTTTGCTCAACGTTTTATATATACATATATATGTCACCTTTTCTAAACTGTAATAATATTTATTTGTTTTTTTTATAAACAAGAATAAACTTTTCTCAGAGAAGCATTATGGTCCAGTGGATGGAGAGCTACCATTAGAATCTGGGTTCAGGTTTTATCTTGGACACATATAGGATATACTGGCCAGTCACTTAATGTTTCAACAATCTTAGCAACTCTAAGACATTCATTGCAGTGAAGGTGCCAACCAGCACTGATAGAGGGACTTTCCTTACCTAAGAATTCCCTACATCAATAAAATCTAAGGCTCAGACCAACAAGTATTTCAACTAACAAGTATTTATTTTCTCTTCTTCACATCTCCTTCCATTCCTTAGGATGGAGGAAAAACTTTTGTAACAAATATACTTAGTCAAACAAAACAAATTCCCACATGGGCCATGACCAAAACTATATTTCATATTCTGTATATTAGTCCATCAGCTCTCTTGTCAGAAAGTGATATTCCATCTCATCAATTCTCTGAAATTGTAGTCTATCGTTATGTTGGTCAGAGTTCTCAAGTCTTTCAAAGTTGTTTTTCAATTTGTTCTTATAGTAAAGTCATTCTCCTGGTCTGCTGACTTTACTCTGCATCAGTTTAAACAAATTTTCCCATATTTCTCTGAACCATTCTTTTTATCATTTCTTATAGCAAAACAATATTTCATTACATTCACATACCATAATTTCTTTGGCCATAACCTAATCAATGGATAATCCCTTAGTTTCTAGTTCTTTGCACTAAATAGGTACAATATTTTATATAGATGTATCCTTTTCTTCTTTCTTTGATCTCTTTGGGGTATGGGCTCAGTACCAACTTGTAGAGTATTATAGATTCTGACTACTAAGGATTTATAAGACTTTCCACCAAGGAGCATTCTAAAGTTTCCTTTCTTTCTATCTCGTAACAAATGCTGTTTTCCAAGATGAAGGGACTGTACCTAAGAGACTGGCATAAAAATCATTTCGTTTTCCTCAAAAATGTCACTGTCCATATTTGGCTTGAGGGCTCCATTCAGATCTTAAAGAATTCAACAGGGAATGCCTTAGAAGTGTGGGGGGCTTTTCATATCCAGAGGCCATCATGGAATTATGTTCAGCCATCCTGGGCAGAACAGAAGGTCAACTGTGTACCCGCTGAGGAAGGGCACTAATACACTGAGTCCAGGGGTCAAAGAGAGGAACATCCAGGGAAAAAGCTCTCCAAATCTTAAACGCTAGTTTGGGGCTCCAAAAATGGGCTCGGTGTCCAGAGAACAAGTCCAATCTCTAACCAAGAAGAATATAAAAAAAGAAAAACTCATTTCTCATCAGGATAAGTCCTGTTATGATAAGTCATAAGTGACATACTCATTTTGAAATGTCAAATATGCAAAGAGAAGAAGAAAAACATCTGATGAATCAAAAGATTCATCTTTTGATCTGTGCAGGAAGACTTTTACCAAGACAAAATAAAAAATGGAGAGCTGAAAACATGATTACATTTTCTCCTCTCCCCCCAGGAAGATCTCATTAGAGAATATCAGATCCCCCTTTACTATTTAAGGAGCAAATAAGCAGATTGCCCAGTCCCTTGATTGGCCCATTTTCTAGTCACTGCATAATGGAAAGGATTATTAATAAGCCTTGGAACCTCTCTCCTCTGTATCTGTGATTTAAAGTCAGTGTAGCTTGCTAAGGATTAATCAAAGTTACTATCTAAGGAGTGTTTGCTGATCCCTGTGAAAAAGAGTTAATAGCCTTGATCCAGTTCCTACTAATTAAATGGAGGACTTTCAGCAAGAAAATAGGTCAATCCTTCTCTAGTGGCCCAAAGCTAAAAAAAATTAAAAATTAAAATAAAAAAGTCTAGATCCCAGATAATTTGCACCACAGGAGTTGGTCAACAATCAGTCAATCAATAATCCTCTATTAAGCATTTGCTATGCACCAAAATCTATGCTTAGTTCTTTGGCTGTTGTTTGGTGGTATCTGACTCTTCATGACCCCATCCATATGGGGTTTTCTGGACAGAGATACTGGATTTTCCTTCTCCAATTTATTTTACAGATGAGGAAACTGAGGCAAACAAGGTTAAATGACTTGCCCAAGGTCATCCAGGTAGGAATGTCTAAGGCTGGATTTGAACTCAGGAATATGAGTCTTCCTAACTCCAGGTCCAGTGTTGTATCCACTGTGGAAAATAATTGTCACTTTACATCTAGGTTATGAATATCACCTTGGCTGAGACTGTAACTACAGATACAGATACAGACACAGGGGGGAAGATTCATTACATCTGCTTTCTTCTAAAGCCCTTTACTGATTAGTGGAGCACACTCTGTACTTTCCACCCTTCCTCCCTCCCCTTCCACCAAAGCAACATTATTTCAAGAACTCATCTTAGAAATAAGGATTATCTCATCATAAAAGAAGTAATCAATTCAGGTCATTAACAGAGTTTGTCTAGGTGATATGGTAGATAGAGCTCTGTTCCAGAAGTCAGAAAAACCTTAGTTCAGATTTGACCCCAATCATTTACTAGCTTTGTGAATGGCTTTTTCAACTATAAAATTGGGATAATAATAGTGGCTATCTCTCAGGGTTGTTTGTGAGGATCAGATGAGATATTTGTAAAGCACTTTGCACAATGTCTGGCACATAATAAGAGCTTATAAATGCTTGTTCTCTTCCTATATTGCTTTTAAATCTACTGCTTTTAATTTTGCTATTGACTCCTGGAATAGGATAAGAGCTTCCATTTTAATTTAGCTGCCTGATAGGTTTAAGTTCATAAAGTCTTAGATTTGGAGCTGAAAAAAACTGGAGATCATCTCTTCTTTTTTATATCAAGGTCAAATTTCTATGATGTTTTGATTGTGAGCATTCTCCTCCCTAAAGCAGATCACAAACACCCCAGCTTGCTAGATGGTCTTCAGGAATTTTTATAAATAAAACTTCATCACCCTGAATTCAAAGAGATTATGAATTTGGCTGATCATGGATAATTAGATAGATTGATATATAGATAGATATAGATATAGATAGATCAGTCACCAGGCTATTTACTCAAAACCTTTCTTTCCTGCCATTTCTCACTCATGGAAAGAATGCCAGATCTGGTGTCAGAAAAACTCATCTTTGTGAATTCAAATCTTGCCTCAGATACTTCCTAGCTGTGTGACTTCTAACTAATCACTTAACCCTGTTTTCCTCAGTTTCCTTAACTATAAAATGAGCTGCAGTAAGAAATAGCAAACTAACTCAGTATCTTTGACAAAGAAAACAAACAAACAAAAACAACAACAACAAATAGGGTCATGAAGAGTTAGACACAACTGAAAAAAAATGACTGAACAAAATTTAGGCTCTGCATTCTACTGGCATAATCTTCAGGGACCCAAAGTCACTTCCAAACTATGACTGTAACTGAGATCAAGAGACAGCATAAAGTAAACAGAGCATGTAACTTAGAAAAGGAAATTTTGAGTAGACTATATATACCTAGGAAAGAACTTTGAGTGTTCATTTGCATATGAAAAGCCCAGGAAATCCATTAAGCTGGCAATGGAAATAACGACTATTTATGGACATTGTTGTTGTTTATTCCTTTCTGAAGAGAACCATGACATCAGGGAGGGGATGCCATGGCATGCAAGTGAGTTGGATGTAAATGAGGGAGGGCTGTGCAAGGTCACCTGCCCCACTTTTTCCTCCAGAGCCATCTGGGTCCAGTGGCCAGATATGATTTAAGATAGCTGGAGATGGCTCTGGATGCAATGGGAGACAAGGTTTTCAATAGGTCTCAGTTTGACTGAGGTAATGCCCAATCAATAATTAAGTTTAGGTAGCAGATGAGGCAAAGAATCTCTCTATCCCTACCTACTCGTTTTCATGGACCTATGGAAGAGACTTAGACAAGTAGTTTCAGTTTGGAGTTTATAAGAAAGAGACAGAGAGAGAGAAAGAGGGAGGTAAGGAGATAGAAAGAGAAAGAAAGAGACAGAGAAGAGCAAAACAGAGAGAGATTTTGTAACAACTTCTCAAAAGAGAAAGAAAAACTTATACCAGTAAATTAATGTAGGCAATAATTTAGTTATAAGATGGGGATAAATAGTCAACTGACATTTATTAAGCTATCAGGCATAATATATGTATTATACATTATGACCCTATCCATCTTACCACTGCTACATGCAAATGAGGAAACTGAACCTAGAGAACTAAATGAAACTCAGCTTAGATTACAAAGCTAATTAGTAAGAACAGGTCTAGAACCAAGGCCTTTGAACTCCCAGTCCAAACCTTTTCTTTTTTTTTTTAATTAAAAGCTTTTTATTTACAAAACATATGAGTGATTTTTCTACATTGACCTTTGCAAAAAAAAATTTTTTTGTTCCAAGCTTTTCCCCTCCTTCCCCCCATCTCCCACCCCTAGATGACAGGTAATCTAATGCATGCTAAATATGATAAATTATATGACAAATCCAATATATGTATACATATCTATACAGTTATCTTACTGCACAAGAAACATCAGATCTAGAAAGAGAGAGGAAAAAAAACAACCTAAGAAGGAAAACAAAATGCATGGAAATATTCACAGAAAGCATTAAAATGCTGTGTTGTGGTCCACACTCAGTTCCCACAGGCCTCTCTCTGGATGTATATGACTATCTTCATCGCTGAACAATAGGAACTGGTTCCAAATTTTTTCTAAGCCTATTTCAACAATTCTACATTTTAGGTCTATTATAGACTGCTGTGCAAACAGTATTTCCCATAAAAACTTGATTACATTTTCTCCTCTGATCAACTGGAAAAATAATTAATTGATATCTATTTTTATGCTTTTTTTAATGATGATGATGCTATTCCTATTTTCTTGGCATCTAAGAACAGAAGAAGAAAACAGGGCAGCAAGTACACTGATCTCAAAGTGTTTAATTAAATCACAGAATTATACATTTAGAACTGAAAGAAACCTTATATATCATTATATCTATATCCACTACATTTTCTACCACATAGAGTTTCTGGAGCAACAAACAATCCATCTGAAAAGGCTTTGAAAAAGTCTAAAGCATTATAAAAACATAAATTGGCATTATTCCTGTTTTCTCTCTTCACCACCTACGTGGTAGGGATTATGAAGACAGTCCTTGAGTTTTTACAAACCAGGGTAATTGGTGAATTGCAACTGGTCACAGAAATCTTCTCTGGTAGATGATGGATATTATAGCTAAATATGGAGGGAAATCAAGGAAAGGAGAGGAGGAAGAGGAAAGAAAAGGCCCCCAGAAGTAGGCTTGTGCCTTATTCATATAACCACCTTCAGACAAGTGATCTTGGATGCTGAAAACAATGATTTTTGGTCAAATTTGTTTTCTATAGAAGAATTTCTTTCTAGTTGATATTCACTCTTGAAAGCCTGAGCAATGACTAATATTATGAAATTCAAATCTCACACTCACTACGTTTGCTTCAGAACTTTATTACCTTCATTCATTTCCCTGAATTCATTGAGTCATTTGGCAAAGCTAGAAATAGAACTGAGGCTTCCTCTATCTAGCCCAAAGCTCAATTAACTGTAAAGTTTCATATTCTCCAGGGAAAGAAACACTCAGCACCAGAGGCAGGACTATTAATATGCTAACATCTGTATTTTAACTCAAGAAAATCTGAAGGATTTATTTTATGTATGGATAGAGAATTGGGAACAGGCCCTAAGTCAAAGATAAGGTCCAGGGATATTCTTGATGAGCTTCCATTGAATTATTATTTTGATGGCATATTCAAAAAGGCTCCTTAGGTGAAGAGGATTAGCCTAGGAAAAGGCAAGGTAAGTTTATCCTTATGGAAGAATGGATATCAACAGGATTATAACTCTTTTGAGACCATATAAAGAAAAATAAAATGGAGAGGAAAAGATAAATTAAGTCTCACGGTTAGTGGACTGCAGCCAAGGAAATTGAATAGAAAGCCCTTGACCATATGGTCTAGGAACTAAGGGAGTAGACTGAGAGATCAGCCCTCCCAGTAACTTAATGGAAGAGTAACTTAAGGTTGGTTCAGGCTTCAAATTTCAAATCTCATGGTTCAGTAGCATGAGAAAGTGTTAGTGAAGGAACTAATTTTAATAGTTTTTCTGGTTTTGCCTTTTTTGCATATAGTATTTATTCTCCTTTTGAAGTTCTATTCTTGTTTAAGATATCCAAATGCCCTAGTTTCTGTTTTATATTTTTCAATTATTATACATATTTCACTATAAATTCCTTCAAGATAGAGACTATGTCTCTATATCTCCTTCATCTTTGTTTCTCCCACAGGCCCATAGAGCACTGCATTGGTCAATAAATAGCTTTGAAATCAAAACCTTTAAAAATATAGTTGATTTTATTTTCTTCAAAAATATCTTACCCCTGCTTCCTATTCCAGGACTTCATCATCTCATTCCTGTATTACTGGAGCAGATACCTAATTAACCTTCCTTTCCTAGTCTCTCCTAGAAGTAATCCATTCTATAGGAACATCTATATTATTTCATTTTTTTTAAATTCTGAAATGAACAAATATCAAATAAAATGAGAAAAAGAGGTTTGTACATGCAACTCTGAATCTCTTTTACATAAGCTTACTTTTCTTTTTAAGAGTATATCTATACACATATCATATATACATATATGTATATATCTATATATGTATATCTACATATTAGATATGTCTAGTATAAATTATATATTTATAAATTCAACCTGTAATATTCAATGCTATTCGACTTATCTATTTCCTTATACTCTCAGTCTGTACATTTTTTAAAGTTGCAATGACTCTATTTTATTTGTTTTTTTTGGTTTGTTTTTGGCAACCCTATTACTCATCTTCTCAGAGAGAGACAGAGAGACAGAGACAGAGAGAGAAGGAGAGAAAGAGGGACAGAGAGGGAGTAGAAGGAGGAGAGGGAGAGAGACAGGAAGGGAGGGAAAGAAGAAGGGAGAGAGGAAGAAGAATGAAGAAACTTGATAACCACACAGATTGATTATATCCTACTTTAATTATGCCAGTCCTACTCAAAGAATTTGTCATCAATTTCGATCCATAAGAAACTCAGTATGACTCCATTTTACAGATGAGCAAATAGCCCAAGGTCACACTGGAAGTAAAAGTTGGTATTTGAATCCATACCATCTAACTATTGAGTCAAAATTCTCTTCCCTATACTACCTTTTGTGGCTCTGACTTGCTTACCACATAAAATCTAAACATCTTTGCCTGGTTTTCAAGGTCTTCTATTATATGACCTCATTTTATTTCCCACTATTTTTCAAAGTATCTTCTGTCTTATTCAGGTCTATCTACTCGCTTGACCTAAAAATACAATATGTCCCAAAAGTCTTTAGTACAATACTGTTTCATACTTTGATAGCCCTAAGACTTTTGGAATACCCTTAGTCATACCCATTTCACCTCCCCACTTCTCTCCCACTGTTCTCCTTACTTAAAATGTTTATTCCTCTCTCCTTTTCTTATGTTACTAAAATCCATTATTTAAAAACCCATATCAAGTTCCATTTCTTCCATAAAAACTAAATATCCAATGAGAGGATCATCTTTCTGCAGATGAATCTCAGATCTATCTGTACAACACTAACCTCTATCCTATTTTCCTTGCCAGATACCTAGTAGACACCTAGAAATGATGTCCCCTAGACATCTTAAACTCAACATTACTGAAACTGAACTCATTACTTCTCCCCCCAAAACCTTCCTCTCTTTCTAACTTTCCCATTACTGTTGAGAATAGCACCATCTTCCCAATCAACAAGGCTCACACCTTAAGAGTCAACCTTGATTCTTCATTCTCTGTCTGTCTATCCAATCTGCTGCCAAAACCCTTCCAGAGGGTAGCTTATATGCTCAACTTTTATTAACTCTAGGGAGTCTTAGAGCTAAAGATAAAAAATAGAGCATTTTAGGTCTAGGAAACAAAATTACAAAGGTATCACAGTGAAATTGTAAATGCCATATGTGGGGAACAGCAAAGTCAGTTGGATTGAAATCTAGAGTGAATAAGGAGGAACAATGAGTAATCAATCAAATATTTTCAAAATGTAAAGAGAGAAGAACAATGTCATCAATGTGTTGCGTGGTTCCTCTTTGGAGGAGCTATGGTAAAACATGGACAAGAAAAGCATAGATAGGTTACAATTGACACAGATCAAGGGGAATGTACACATTGATGAGAGATAGGATTCATTTAAATATGGAATTATAGATGTTCTTTGGATCCCCAGATATAGATTGAATCCAGAGGATTCATAGGTTGTATAGGAATTGCAGAAGGAACTTATACAAAGGAGAAGAGAAATTTGATTAGAGCTTTGGAACTTCAAAAATAATAGAGTTTGTTTACAAATATATTTAAGGAGTCAAAAAATAATCTAGTGTCTCATCTTTAATGAAAAATTTTCTTAAGAAATATTTTTAGATCAAAAGAAGGAAAGGGCCCCACATGTGCAAGAATGTTTGTGGCAGCCCTTTTTGTAGTGGCTAGAAACTGGAAACTGAAGGGATGCCCATCAATTGGAGAATGGCTGAGTAACTTATGGTATATGAATGTTATGGAATATTATTGTTCTGTAAGAAACGACCAGCAGTATGATTTCAGAGAGGCCTGGAAAGACTTGCATGAACTGATGCTGAGTGAAATGAGCAGAACCAGGAGATCATTATACATGGCAACAACAATACTATATGAGGATCAGTTCTAAGGAACATGATTCTCTTCAACAATGAAATGCTTCAAACCAATTCCAATTGTTCAGTGAAGAAAGCCATATACACCCAGAGAGAGGGATGTGAAATATGGACCACAACATAACATTTTCATGTTCTCTATTGAGGTTTGCTTGCATTGTATTTCCTTTATCGGATTATTATTTCTTGTAGATACAATTTCTCCTGCATAAAAAATGTTATGTGGCAATAACTATACATATATTCAATTTCTTAAGTATTCTAACATAATTATCATGTAGTGGATATCCTGCCATCTAGTGGAGGGGTGGGGAGTAGGGGGGAAAATTTGTAACAGAAAGCTTTGTAAGGGTTAATGTTTAGGAATTATCCATACATATGTTTTGCAAATAAAAAAGTATTAATAAAAAAAGAAATATTTTTAGATCAAAGACAATTTAAAATGGGTTGAAAATTAACTTATTGGGGACAGCTAGGTGGTGCAGTTGATAGAGCACCAGCCCTGAAGTTAGGAGGATCTGAGTTCAAATCTGGCCTCAGACACTTAACACTTCCTAGATGTGTGACACTGGGCAAGTCACTTAATCCCAATTGCCTCAGAAAAAAAAATTAACTTATTTTCCAAGCCAGAGGTTTTTTAATTCATGAAAGTATTGAGTATTTTTAAACCAACTTCATTAATTTAAGTCATTGATAAGTTTTCCCCATGACTGAAAAAGAGGTCCTTTGCGTTTATGGAAATAAGCCAAACTGAATATTAATAAGTCAACTTTTGGAATGTATAATAGGAATCAGAAAAATTGAACTCTGCTCCTGGGAATTTCATTATCAATCTGAATAATCTTTTTGACAAGTAAAAGTTTCTGTGTGCCTCATTTTTCTCATTTGTAAAGTGAGGATAATTATGTCTTCCTTCTCAATATGCTCACAAAGTTGTAGTGAGTATAAAATGAGATTTGTATATGGAAATTTTATGGAAAGCATTAAGCTCCATACAAACAAAAGGTAATCAGCAATAGCAGCAGAAGCAGAAACAGTAGAAAAGTAACACTTAATAACCAATATTTTAGCCAAAGGGGAAAAAAAAAGATACTTCAAAAAAAAAAAAAAGGGAAGTTCTTTAAAGTTTTTCCTGGTAGAATGTAAGATCCTTTAGAAGAAGGATTGTTTCATTTTTTTATATTTCTATCCCTAGCTCCTAACACAGTACTGGAAACAGTAGACATTTAATAAATGTTTTAGAATTTAGAATTTAGAATTAATTGAAGCCAAGGAATTAAGCAAGTCCAATATCATCATGGCTTTGGCTTCTAATCAATTCCAAAGAAATCATAAAAATGTCAAAAATGGGACACAGAGTGACCTGACATTGAAAATAAAGAAAAATAATATTTCCCAAAGTCATAACTAAAGCAGCACAAACTGTCCTTAGGAGCAGCAAAGGAAATAGTGCCCTTGGGTAAACTTTTAAATGTAGGTGGGGAGCAGGATAGTGCTTATAGCCAGTGACCCACATAAACGGATGCCCTCTGCTTCTGCTAGTGGGAATAAGATTATAAGGGTGAATTGAAGGAAATGCAGACAGGAGTATGTGTAGACTATTGACATCAGCAGGGAAGGGAACCTGATTCACATAAACTTCCAATAATATCACCTTTGTGCTGTGGTAGGAAATCCTAGCTTTCCCATTCTCTACCTGGAAATGGACCTCATCTATCATCAAATTGAAGAGAAAAGGTAGATGATGATATATATGAGATATATATATATATATATGAGAATAGACAATGGATATATCAACGTATGGGAAAGGATGTCAGACAGGACCCCTAACTACATCCCCATATACACAACCACTAACCAGTCTTTTGGAAGCAGTGACCCACAGCCTGACAATATTACCATGCTCCTAGACCCACTGGTCTCTTCAATCCCTGCACATTATGCATGAGGCAACACCATCTGACCTTTATTTCTCCACTGGGGGCCCTGGGACCAGGGCCAGAGTAAATAATTCCAGCTCCCTCAAAATTTGTTGCAATAGGACAAAACTCCATTCCCTCTCCCCTAGATTAGGTTCTACTAGTCGCCTTGGAGATTTTCCTTGTTTCATAATAAAACTTTACTTTTGTAACCTCTAAACTCTTTGCTGCAGATTTGAGTTCTGGTCCCTACAAAAATGAAAGGCCTGTTTAATGAAGTGCAACTGTGTCATATACACATCATTTCCCCCATAAAGGCAAAAGGAGAAATATGGTTCCACTCTTAATAAAAATTGGAACAATTCCCAGAGAAAGTAAAACTTCACACAATTTGTGCAGTTGGAAAAAATAAAAAGGAAAAAATAAAAGCTTTCCCTTTTATTTTAATAAATAAAATTTTATTGATAGATTTTGTTTTGATGTTGATCAAATTTCCCCCTGTATCCCTCTCCCTCCCTGTTCTCAGAAGGCCATACCATACAAGTGTTTATAAAAGAAAAAAAAAAGGGTAGGGGAATGCAGAATCAGCAAAACTAATCAATACATCAAAGAAACCTGACAATCTATGCAATGTTCACATCCATGAATCCCATCCCCACATCTGCAAATCAACTTAGTCCACAATAGTTCTGAAGTGTTGTGCCCAAGGAATCCACCAGCTCTGCCTTCCCAGTAGCATAGATCATTGCCAGACTAACCACTTTGTAACCCTTAAAGCATTATAGGAATGAGAAATAGAATTATGACTCTTCTTATCCTTAGGGTATTAGTAGCCAAACAAAAAAATTTCTTAGGGATTATAAAAGAAAACTTTTATTAAAGTATTATTCCACAATAGGAGGAGAATAAACCTGCTAGATGAAAAGAAATGGTCTCATAAAAAAAGTCAGGAAATTATTATGTTAATTATTCATGCTTCATGATTCCTATTCAGGTGTGCCCCTGGTTACTATGGAAACCCTTTACTGATTGGAAGCACATGCAAGAAATGTGACTGCAGTGGAAATTCGGATCCCAACCTGATATTTGAGGATTGTGATGAAGTTACTGGCCAGTGTCGCAACTGCTTACGGAATACCACCGGATTCAAATGTGAACGATGTGCTCCTGGATATTATGGGGATGCCAGGATAGCTAAGAACTGTGCAGGTATTTTATATCAAATTTTCACATGGTTGCATGACTTTCTTATATACATCCACTTGGAAAACATTGATTAGCCATTTAAGTGATAGATTTCCCTCAATGAAACCTTGTAACTGCCACCTTCTATATAAAGTGCTTCACAATTTCAACAGTAATAAATATTTTTGTCAAGATGACTTTAAGAACATAGAAAATTAAGCAAATATTATGAGGTAGGAAACTGATACAGATATATTTGGGCAGAACATAGATAGATAGATAGATAGATAGATAGATAGATAGATAGATAGATAGATAGA
>JAJPUD010005818.1:30387-82289 GCA_023553655.1 Myrmecobius fasciatus
AGATAGATAGATAGATAGATAGATAGATAGATAGATAGATAGATAGACAGATAGTTAGATGGATAGGTATATATTTTCTTATATATTCATTGTTGTGTTCAGTCATTTCAGACTCTTTATGATGCCATTGGGGTTTTCTTCGCACAGATATTGGATGGTTTGGCATTTTCTTCTACAATTCATTTTGTGGATAAGGAAACTGAGGCAAACTGTGTTAAGTAATTTTGCCCAGAGCCACATAATTAGTCTCAGAAGACAGATTTGAATTCAGGTCTTCTTGACTTCAGACCAGGTGCTCTATCCACAGCACCACCTAGCTTCCTTATTCTCATATGTTCATATCCTTCTAAATCTTGTCAAAGGTACTGAGATGCTAAGAAATGATTTTGTGGGGTCATTTGTGGCTTATTTTTTACATTCATCAAATTTTATGATTTTATGTTGACGGATCAGTTTTCCTAAGATGCTCAATTCTTCCTTTAATGGTTTTCTAAAACTTGACATTTCAGTGACACAAGGGTCAAAGAGAGAGCTGAGAGTAGGTAGTGGGATAGTAGATATTCTTCAATAACCCTCTTTCCAAAATTACAGTTGTTAAATATTTCAGTAATACTACAATAAATATTTCTAATTAGAATTTAACTAGACTAAATCAATAGATAAGTTTCTCATGATTTTTCTACATACTACATCAAATAAAGTGTTTCAGATGATTTCCTTTAAAAATAAAAAAATATGATTATACAGTTCTTGTTTTTGTAGAGCAGATAACAGAAGAGAAGAAGCAAGCAGCAAATGAAAATAATATTCTATTAGTGTTAGAACATACTGTAGACTAGGAAGGCCATCTAGGTAAACTCTCTCCTTTAACAAATGAAGAAACTAAGGCTTAATAAGATCAGATGATATATCCAAGGTCACAGAAGCAATAAGTATTAGAGATAGGATTTGAACTGAGGTTTTTCTGATTCTGGAGACAAGATGAATTCAATTTACCACCATATTATTTAATACTACAATGAAAAATTCTAACTTTAATGACAGACTGTCTTACTAAAGCTAAAAAGCTAAAAAGAAAAGGGAAAAGGCAAAAAGGAAAACAAATAAAACATGCATTACCTACAAAAAAAAAACAGTAAAGATAAAACAAAAATTAAAAAGCCTAAGTTAATGGCAGGCCCAGAAGCATAAACTTAGACAGGTAGAGAAAAGCACTACAAAGATTGGTGGTAGCTCAACTGAACTCTTAAATAATAATAATAATGGTTTACATTTCTACAGCATATAAGAATTTGCAAAGTGATTGTTCCATGAAGAGCTGTGAATTACTTAAATATTCTCAGAAATACATTAATCCAAGACAATCCTAAAGGACTAATGATGAAACATACTATCTGTCTCCCGAGAAAGAACTGATATTGATTAAATACAGACTGGAACAAACTATTTTTCACTTTATTTCTTTTATTTTTCCCGTTTTATTCAAACCTTATTGTACATAATGAATAATATGGAAATATTTTACAAAATGCACATATATAAGCCATATCTCATTGCTTATCTCAGGGACAGGAGAAGTGAGGGATGGAATTTGTAACTCAAAACTTAAAATAAAAATATTTAAAAATTGGGAGGGAAAAATATGCTAAGTCATTTTACAAATATTACCTTATTTTATGCTCACAATTATTCTCAGAGCTAGATGCTTTTATTATTCTCATTACACAGATGTGAAAACTAAGACAGTTGCTCAGTATCTGAGGATGATTTGAACTCAGGTCGTTCTGGCTCCCTGTCTAGCACTGTTTCCACAATGCCACTTAGCCATCTTTGCTCTTAGTATCGCTTTCTAAGATTTTCATTAAGCTCAATTCAATCTGGCAAATTGTTCTCAGAGGATCAGCTAATTTTTAAAATATTCTTCAACAGTAAGCTATGATATATATGAACTGATTAATAATTCCGTATTTTATGTAACAGCTAAAGAATCATAATTCTGTTATCTCTTTGAAGCTGACTTTTTAGAACCACTAAGCTGTCACAAATCCTTAGGATAGTCAGTTAAGAGGTAGAAAAAGTTACAGTTTTATTCAAATATAGAAGTTACCTTACTTTTTTTTTTAATTTTGCAAATGAAATCCTATATATGGCAAAGGAGAATGGGCTGGTGAGTTTCTGGGGGTTTATTTTTGGTTTTTGTTGTTTGTTTTATTGATCTTAAATTTCAGTGACTAAGTCACAGTGGAATTCAAAGAAATAAAGGGCAGATAAGCAATAGGAATCTGGTCATTTCCAAGCAATCCAAATATATTAATAATGCTTATAACCTGTCTTTGTGGTCTCTTCAATGATCATAGGAAGATTTGGAGATTGTATATCTAGCTTATTCAAGTTCCCATACCTCAAGAGCTTAGATTTATTCCTTTGAATTCTCTCCTTAGGTATTACTGAGCTGCCCAGTGAAGCATTTATTTGTCAACTACAATATAGATAATCAATACTAGAGTCTGAAATAAATTGGAAAGAAATTTTAACCAAGGAAACATGGCCTAGTTTTTCCCAATAGCATATGCCCACAGTAGGATAAGAGAAGTACCAAACATTTTGGGATCTGAGCATTTGCATAGTCTAGTCCAGAGATTTTCTTAACCTGGGATCCATGGAGCTCCAAGGCAACTATGAATAGATTTCATGGGTTTAACAAAAATTTATATTAGTATAATTGTCTGCTTCTTATATGTTGGCTTTTGCATTGTAAGAAAAGGTCTAAAAGCTTCAGCAGATCATCAAAGTGGGTCCATAAACACACACACAAAAAATTAAGAATCCCTAATGTAGTTAGATTCAAGAAGGACAAAGGGAAGAATTCTTGGTAGTCTTGCTAATTTTTTCCCTCAATAAAATATTCTCCTGGAGATAGCTACATTTAAAAAAAATCACTCCTTTTTCTCACAATTAAAGTGGACCCCATGGTAAGATATAATAGAGTCTTGCTGTGAGCCCCATCAAAGAGCACATACATACATAGATGCAGAATGTGAATGGAAAACATGAAAGCACCAGTTCTGTCTCCTATTGAGTAATAAAACCAAAAATCTTTGTTCTTTGTTTTTGTTTCCACAGTATGCAATTGCAGGGGAGGACCATGTGACAGTGAAACTGGAGAATGCCTTGAAGAGAGTTTTGAACCCCCTACAGGCATGGACTGCCCAACTATAAGTAAAAATAACAATATCTGATTTACTAA
This sequence comes from Myrmecobius fasciatus, assembly GCA_023553655.1. Classification (NCBI taxonomy): domain Eukaryota; kingdom Metazoa; phylum Chordata; class Mammalia; order Dasyuromorphia; family Myrmecobiidae; genus Myrmecobius; species Myrmecobius fasciatus. The sequence continues at coordinate 33,635 of JAJPUD010005818.1, forward strand.
CTCCACGTTTTCTAATATTCTTCAGTTATGTGCTTTTTAAAAGTGTATCAGTATTAGTTTCTTTCAGGAATACTTGAGTCTGTGGTGTTAACCTTGTCTGTATACCCTTTGGCAGAATGGACCACAAACAGAAGAAAATAATTAGGGATATGTAGGGCTCATATAGTACCAATTTATTATTAAGTGCTCTAAAATTAAATAATACCTTTTTAAAAACAGCTTTTATTAAGGCTCTTTAGGGTCAATATCTCAACATAGGTGATCATTTAATAATTGTAATAATGAGTCAGTGATCAAACACTTTATAATTCAAGAAATTGTTGAAGCAGATGCCAAGTTTAATTTTATTTTAGATTTCATTATCCATCCATATTCTAGTGTGTCCTAGGTTCCCAAAGGCTACATCAAGAGTAGATCAGAAACTCATTTAGATCTTACCAAATAGGAAAGTTTCTCAGTATAAGGAGATGAAAGATTTACTATAATCCAAAAACCAGTCTAGCTAAGCTTAGAAAAGCTCATCAATAATCTTGATCAGGTGATCAATTACATCAGCTGCAGGAATACAAGAAGGTCCTCTTCTAAAGGGTAGAAGAGCCATGATATGCCCTAGTGGAACGGCTCCCACACAGGTGAATTTGTGGATCTTTGGAGTTTTTCTTCATAATTCTCTGAAAAGCTCAGTATGATTTATAGATACTGTCTCCCAATACTTTCTTGGAGGAGATATGGAACAACTATTAATAATAATACTTTACATGTGTGCAAGAATTCAACTTCCAAAACACTTTGAACTACATTTTCTCCCTTAAGAGTTAGGCTGTAACCCCCATGTTACAGATGAGGGGAGTGAAATTAGTTGCACGGGTAGAGAAACTGAATTGTCAGATTATATGACCTCTCCAGAATCAGGCCAGATCTTGAGCGAAACCAGGAATAAAATTGATAGTTCCTGAATCTCTGGTGACTTTATTCTTTATTAAATCATTTCTCTTTCTCTAAAGACTTAAAAATCAATAAATGCCCCCCAGATATAAAAGTTTCCATTTAGGAGTTTGGTTTTGATCTTATGATTAAAATAAAAATCCACTGGAAATAAAAGATTAGGACAAACAATGACATGAAAGATAGTGTTAATTCTGCAAAGCATTCTTCTGGTAGAACAGTTAATAAGTTGGAGTTTTAGCTTAGCTAGAGTAGAATTTATTTATGAAATGTGTTAAGAGGAACATGGAAAGTCCCACTTATCTTCAAAGTACCTATTTAATAAGCTGGGTGCCAGAAATTCTCAAGGATTAACTCCCTTTTCATGATATGATCCAAAATGAGGTTTTTGGTTAAAATGTAAATATCTTACCTCACAGACTTAACACATTAATAACCATTAACACATTAACATGAACTAATCCATGCCCTTAAAGAAAAGGAAGATTTGATGTAGGTGATCCTTGGGAAAGGTGAATTATTACTTTCTAGAAAAGGCAGATTCCATTAGGAAAGGTAGAAATTATGGGATATTTTCTGCTGCTAGCAGGTAGATACCTGGAAATAAATTAAAAGCAGAGAAGAGGGCACCAAAAAGAAAAAAACCAGGATAATGAAGTAAGGAGTGATTCTGTGAAAACTTCACCAACTATACAATTTTGCCTAGGCCCAATCCTAAGTAAAAAAAAAAAAATCTCATCTTTCTCTGGAAAAGGAAAGTTGCTTAGTTAAGAAACTAAGCAAACTCTTTTTTTTTTTTGGCTGAGGCAATTGGGGTTAAGTGACTTGCCCAGGGTCACAAAGCTAGGGAACATTAAGTTTCTGAGACCAGATTTGAACCCAGATCCTCCTGACTTCAGTGCTGGTGCTCTATCCACTGTGCCACCTAGCTTCCCCACTAAGTGAACTCTCAATGAATCTTTTCTGCTAAGAAAATGGTCACTGATAGGAAATTTTTTCAAAGAAATATGGGGAATAAATTCTTTATACCTAATTATATAAAAAATCATTTTAGCCCTCCACCCTTGACTAGCCCATATTCCTTGCAGCTAAACAGATACTCAGAAAGGCTATATGTGGGGAAATGGTTATATACATATGTTTAATCCATAAAACCACCTAATTAATGCCAAGAGAAATTGGATGAAATGGGTTTCTGTTATCTTCCACACACTCCTTCAAAACTTCATGTTGCCTTTTTAGGATTCTTTTTTGCCACCAAAGTTAATTTTAATCTTATTGCACTTATCTAAAAATGTTTGTCAGGAGGAGTTGCCTAAAATTAGCTGATTTTCTTCATTTTTATGTAAACCTTGCATCCTTTTCCTCTTCCTCATTGTGATCACTAGGCAATTATTATGCTCCAGCTATGTGCCAATCATTATCGTAAACACCAAAGATACAGAGAAATAACAAACTTCATATTCTAATTTGAAGGAGGGTAAAGACAGGGAAGACAATATGCAAACAAATATGTGCATATTAGATATGTACCATGTAAATGAGTTGGACATGGAGATTAGGACCAGTTTCTATGAGAAAAATAGCAAACCCTACTCTGGATTTTTTTAAATGAAAGCAATAATAGTCAAAAAATACAGATAAATGATGCATGACCTAGCAAAGTCAGAATGTTTTCAGTTTTAAATTGCATAGTGAAAGAAAATGGCATTTTCCCATTTTTATCACCAGGCTGTGACAAATGCATCTGGGATTTGACTGATGACCTACGATTAGCAGCTCTTGCTATCGATGAAAGCAAATCAAATTTGTTGAGTGTGTCATCTGGAGTAGCTGCTCACCAGCATGTAAATGAAATCAATTCTACTGTTTACCTCCTCAAGGTATGTTGTGATTATAGGTCTTTGCTATATTTCCATTTTAGCGCTGTAAGATAAATTTTATCAGTTCCAACTAGTCCCATTCTGATTTCTTAGAGCTTAGCTAGCCTAAGAAAATCATGCAAAACACATTGTACACATAGCTATGCACTAAGCTTCCTAGGCCCTTGGAATTTAGAGTGGAAAACAGCTTCAGAGATCATCTAATATAGCCCTTATTTGCTAAAGAAGAAAATTTGTGCCCAGAGAGAGAAATGACTTGGTGAGGTTCAACTAGAGAGAATCAGAATTGAACAGCAACAGTACTAAGTTTGTTCATAGAACTAATTCTTAAATTTCCAGTGTGAACATTTATACCTCAGAAATCAATATATGCTACAAATCAGTACTTAATGGATTGTTTTGTTAATTATCTAGACATAAGAAAGTATGGAGAAAATGTTTATAATACAAATAAACTTAAAAGTGTATTAGGTATTTTTTGGAGAGTTGGTGGTGCAGCTTTTATCATACCCCTGAAGCTCAGGATTGAAAGTAGAGCCCCTGACAGGGTCTTTCCACTTGACCTGCTTTATATAACTTGGGCTGCCCACAGGAACAGAAGATATAAGGAAAGTGATTAGGAGTTACAAAAGTGATCAATCAAAACAAGAGAAAATTTGCCTCAGAATTCTTTCTCATTAAGGAGTTCCAATTAATCAACTTTATTAAAGGGATTATTTTGGTAGAATTTAACTTGATCTCAGCTCCCACAGTTACCTATTAAGACGAGAAGCTCCCCTCATTTTACAGGTAGGTTAACTAGAACATATAGAGTTAAAGTGATTTACTTTCATTAGAGATAGTATGTATGACTTTTAATTTCTCCTTTGATTATACCACAATATTAATAGAGACATAAAAGAGTCCTGTTTTCTTAATTAGCAATAACCTTGATGTTGCTTAGTCCTCAACCTAAACTGAGTGCAAGGCAACAATTCCTAGATGATGCTCTACCATCATCCCTTCCACATCACAACTTTCCCCATCATGTTTTTAATATACTGAAGATTGATATAAAAAATTATTGCAAATGAGAATTTTGGAGGAGGAATTTTGTGGAAGCCTTGACAACACACAGAATTCAGCATATGACACAGAGAAAGTTTAGAAATTCAATAAAATATGTCTATGACCAATGCTTAACCTAAATGCTACAATAAGGCATTGTAAACACTCCATAAAAGAAAAAAAAAACTCATACTTCTTCTCTGATACAAAGGGAGGGCCAAAAAAGTTTATATGTATTTTCTAGGTCATGGGGGGCACAAATTCCCTAGTCTCTGCAATGTGGAATAGATAGCTGTATCATGAGCTGAGACCCTAAAAGACAGAAGAGGCAAAGAAGGAGTCATGGTATCATTAGATCTGAGCCTGTCTTAGAAATTTATCTCCTTTATGATAAACTAGGAAGAGATGAATTTATAAACTCCATTTTCCATTGATCCTGGAGGCAAGTTCCCAGAGTAGCCTCCTTCCCTGAAAATCTCTAGGTTTTACACTAACAGGAATGAATTTAGTACCTTCATTTATTATAAGCAGCCTTATAAGAACATTGCTTTATGAATATTTCAGGAAAAACTGATGCATAAGTTGAATCAAATTTTTCAAAACACATTTCCCCCACAGGCAAAGTTTTCAGAAAGAGAAAACCAGTACCTCCTAAGAAAAATACAGATCAGTGATGCTGAGAATACAATGAAGGATCTTCTCTCTGATTTGGAGGAACTAACTGAAAAGGTACACATTCATCTCTTGGAATCACTTTCAGAGATAAACCAAAACCTGGATAAATGCAGCAATTTGTGTTATTATTCTTTAAATGGATTCACAGGTCCAGACCAAAAGAAAAATAATCTTTTACTCAGGTTTGAAAATAAAGAATAATCCAAATGTTATAAAAATAAATCAGGGCCAACTGAAAGGAATACTCTCTTGTTTATCTTCTCCAATTGTTTGGTGTAATAAAAACTTGTTTGTGGAGAAATGAGGAGTATTTTTGCTACATAAGCTCCTATTCTCTTATTCCAGTAATCAGTGGGGAGGGCTAAGTGAGGTTATTAAGAAGGGGTGATATTAATAAAAATGGTTGAGTTCAATGCAGATTTTGCTGGGATAGAATTGCTGATGACCAGTTTAACATTTCACTGCTAAGCGTGTGCTATAAGGAAGATAAAAATATAAATGAGATGTGAATCAATGCTTTTAAAAAATCATAATTTTGAATTTGCATTTTAAGTGCTATTTTGTTTTGCCTTAAAGGACTATGAAGAGTCACATTGGATAGTCTATGAGGTTTGGTTGGTTGGTTTTAAATCATTCAATTTCAGTAAATAAGAAAAGGAAATGATGAAGTTAATATATTTTTGTACTTTTCAAAGGTTTTAAGCTAAAATTACAAGAATCAGATCATTTTTCTACAAATCAAGGTTTTAAAGACTGATACCTTTTTTAACATTTGAAATGCTGATCTCAAAAGGGGTATGCTTTCCCAAAATATAAATTGCACTGATTGGTCCCTTCAAGATATTGCTAATTTTCAGAATCAACAATTCAGAATTAAGAATTTTAGATATTCTTTGAAAACTGGTTGGCATTTTCTATTGGTGTTTTCAATAGAGAGATGGAGATTCTGATTTAGGAGTTGCAAACCAAGTATGTTGGAAAAATAAAACCAAACAAATAAATTTAGAATGATGGCTCCCAGACAGCTTGCACAAACAAAAACATTCCTCTCTCTAGTGGTATTTGAAGGGTTGTGAAATTAATGGAGTGGAAGACCAAAATAGAGATCTAGTCATTTCTTCACAGAATACAGCATTCATTATTGTTCTTTTACTTCATATCATGTCTAAAATCTTCTCAAATGGATCTGAGCTTATAGTAAGATTGACATTTTTCCAAGAATAGCACATTCAGCAGCTCAGATCCTGATCTGTAATTATTACATTTTCCTTTTTTTTAAGCTCTGTGATTCCACCAATACAAGTGTTCCTTCTACCAGTACAAACTCAACCTCTAAATACCCTAGTGAGTTGTTTTCATGAATTTCTGTGGTGAAAATATTTTAACTAGAGAAACATTGGATTTAGTCCTTACTTAAATTAATCATTTATTAAGCTACTTCTACATACAAGACACTGTTCTAGGAATTGGGAATATAAAAATAATAAAGTCCTTAACCTCAAAGAATTTACTGTCAGGCAAGGAGATTCAACATGTGCACAAATAACTGTAATCTTGGGCCACAGGATGCTACCAAAGAACATGATAAAGATGTATTCAAAGTGCTTGAGGAAATTTTGAGGAGAGAGAAAATACTTTTGCCTGAGGAATATCAATCAGTTGGTCAGTCAGCAAGTATTTAATTAGTACTTAGTGTATGCCAGAACCTCTGCTAAGTGTTGTAGACATAAAGACAAGAATAGTTTCTCCCTTCAAGGAGCTTTCATTCTAATAGGAAGGCAACATTTAAATAACTACATAAGAGATATTAAGAGAGACAGACAGACAGACCGAAATGGACAAAGGACTTTGGAATATTTATCTATGTCTTCTTTCTTTCATTTTTCCTTCCTTTCTTTTTTCTTTCTTCCTCCTTTCCTCCATTTCTGTTTCTGCCTTTCTGTCTCTCTGTGTCTCTCTGTCTCTCTTTTTGTCTCTTTGTCTCTCTCTGTGTATGTCTGTCTGTTTCTGTGTGTGTGTATGTCTGTCTGTCTTTCTCTGTCTCTCTGTTTCTCTGTCTCTGTTTCTCTGTCTCTCTCTCTCTCTGTCTCTCTGTTTCTCTCTCTCTCTTTCTTTCTTTCTTTTTCTCTGTCTCTGTTTCTCCAGGAGCAATGCTCTTTACTGAAAACTCATTTAAATCTCACGAGTCTATAGAATCCCTTGACATTCTTAGAAGCATTTAAATAAAGTTTCACTGGAGAGGATTATCCAAGGAATATAACTGATATATGTCTACCAAAAATACTCCTGGAATATGCAGAGAGAAACAGAGACAAAAAGAGAGACAGGGAGGAAAGGAGAGGGATAGAAAGGAAAAGAGAAAGAATAAGGAAAAGAGAGAGACAGAAAAAGAGACAGGGAAAGGAAAAGAGAGACACATAGATTGAAAGAGACAGAGGTACAAGAGATGCCATCTTAGCTTATGAACAGACATAACTCCATAGAGTGATTCCCAAAAAGTACACTAATAATTTCAGTCAGATTCATGCTGTTAACTTTCTGATTCCTTTAAAATAATATATTTACAATTTTTTTTAAATTACAGGCATATTTTGTGCAATGAATTCACTGTGCACACTTTTCCAATTCATTCTTAACAGTGGCAGGTTGTTTCCCCAAAGAGGTTGCTAAAGTTTCTGGGAATAACCCCATATATGGATAACTATTCTCCCTACCACTGTAACATACCAGTCCTCACTTGGGTTTTCATCAATCAACCAATAGACCCAGTTAGTTGGTAACAAAAATAACTACTCAAATGGCATAATAATAATAGTACTTACAAAGCACTGGAGCATGCTGGAGCATGCTCTCCTGCCAATACACATAAGATCCTGGATGAAAGACTGAATGTAAGCTTACAAGGCAACTATATCTCCAAAACTATAGGATCTTATTGTCCTTTCTTTCTCCAGAGATCCTCACAAAGTTTGCCATTAAATCCATTCTATTGCTTGGATAAATCTGGCTGGATAAATGGATCCATCTATTGCTTTTGGTGTTCAGTTACTCAATCATATCCAACACTTCATGACCTCATGGACCATAGCATTTCAGGCTCTTCTATCCTCCACTATCTTCCAAAGTCTGTCCAAAGTCATTTTGTTGCTTTCATGACATTATCTATCTATATGCCACCCCCTTCTCCTTTTACTTTCAATCTTTCCCAACATCAGGATCTTTTTCAATGAGTTCTGATTTCTCATTATGTGGTCAAAGTATTTAAACTTCAGCTTTAGTATTTGTCCTTTCAAAGAATAATCTGAATTAATTTCTGATTTGATCTCTTTGCTGTCCAAGGAACTCTCAAAAGTCTATTGCTAGACATGGTTGCATGGGGCTAAATTTGCCCATGGTATTATAGTATTCTTTTCAATAAGAGAAATAACTCTTATCTTAGAATTAGCAGAAATCTTTCTTCTTTGAATTCCTCAGAACCTTGACTCCAAGTTTTGTCACCTTCAAGTAACAATAATTCTTCCTGGATCAGTGCTAAATTGCTTTAGATATTATACCTTTACTTATAGCTCAGTTATATTTCCCCTATTTCTTTTAGGCCTTACCCAGATGAGTGGTTGAGTATAAAGGTGGGCAAGCAGTTTGTTCCCTTGGGGTCACTCACTATTTTGTTGACCTCTTCATGAGCAATTAGGGCATTCCAGCCAAAGCTCTTTCTAAATATGGAATGTTTATTTTGCATCTGATGGTCCTTCCCCTTTCATTACTAAATAGAGTAGAGCTATAATGCTCACTTCATAGAATTTTACTAAAAATGTCAACAATTTAATGTTTGAATTATCATACTTCATATACTTTGAAGAATTTGGTATTTTGGTATATCTCTACTTTTATACCATAAAAGTAATCACATCTGCATTTATTGTTGAAATTCTGGATTTTTTAACATCAGGCTTTCATAAAGCTAAACACTGTGTATTACAACATTACAGACTTTTATTTAAATGTACACTCAAAGGTTGACCTATACCAGAACAAGGATCCCCTCTACAACATACCTGATGAGTGGTCATCCCAAACTTTACTTAAAGGTTTGCAAGAAATGAAAAACCTTCCAAGGCAACTCAAAACATATATGGATAACTATCATTGTTAGGATCGTTTTTCTTTGTATTAAACCTGTTTGTTTCCCCTCCCCTTCAATTTCTGGTCATTACTACTAAATTTTCCTTTTTGCAATTGTTTCTTGGCCTTTGGCACTAAGATCAAGTCAATAGGTGCATTTAAAATAATACCAGATTTGAAGTAGGGGCTTGGGTTCAGACCTTAATCTATTATTTACTGTGTGATCTTAACCTTTCTAAGTCTCAATTTCCTCTACTGTAAAATGAAGGCAGTTTGAGCTAGATGACTTTTAAAAGCCCTTCCAACTATAAATATATAATTATATGATCTTGTCACTAATATCTCTTCCAGATAATCCCTTTTTTCAGATAATTAAAGACAACTGTCATGTCCCTCACATCTTTTCTTCTCCAGACTGAATATTCCCATGTCCTTCAACCTTCAGTAGTATGATCCTGAAGCTCTTCATTACCCTAATTGACTTCCTCTGGATGCCCTTTTCCCATTAATGTCCTCCCTTAAATGTGGTACCCCCAACTGAATCTATTATTCCATATGTAGACTGACCAGGGCAGAGTACAGCTTATCCATCATTCCCCTAGTGCTGAACACTTAGGATTAATAAATCCTAAGATTATATTGGCTTTTGGGGCTTCCACATTACAATATTGAGCAGACCTTTAAAGACTATAGACCTTTTTAGAACCTGCTACCTAACTATGTCTTCCTGACCGTGTTGTTGTTCAATTATTTCAGTTGTGTCTGTCTTTTCATGACACCATTTGGGGTTTTCTTGGCAGAGATACTGAAGTGGTTTTTTTGTTTTGTTTTTTGTTTTGTTTTGTTTTTACCATTTCCTTCTCTGGCTCATTTTACAGATGAGAAAACTGAGGCAAATAAAAGTAAGTGTCTTGCCCAGGGTCACATAGCTAGCAAATATATGAGACCAAAATTAAACTTGCATCTTCCTGACTCCAGGATTGATGCTTTATTTATCATCTTACTGCTGAGGGTGGAAAAATACTACCCAAGAAGTCACAGTATCTATGTTCAAATCCTACCTCTGAGAGAACTATCAATGTGACAAATCACATTGGCCAATCACCTAACCTCTCAAGACTGTGTTTTTTCTCGTCTATAAAATGAAGAAATTGAAGTAGGTAGCAACTACAGCCAGATGTATTGTTCTGTCATCATGAAATTATATTTCTTACTATTAAACTTCATCTCATTCAATTCAATAAGCCAATTGTCTTGATTTTTGTCTTGCCATTGAACTTTGATGACTATGAAGGACAGTGAAGTTCACAACTTTGCACAGTTCTGCCTCACTTAAATCCAAGTCCCTCACAAGTCAAGATATGCTTATGATGTCATTTGTGCTCTTCAAAAACAAACAGCAAAAAATTTAATTGGCCAAGTGTTCTAGCCCATCCAGATCTTGATTCTCAGTCAATATGTCAGTTATCTCTCCCATCTTATCATCTGAAACTTGATAAAATTGCTATCTGTGCCTTTAGGCACATCATTGGTAGAATGTTAAATTTCACAGCACAAAACATAGTTCTCTAGGGCACTTCATTCCAGTGATTCCAACTTCTATCCAAGTTGACACCAAATGTATTAATGACTACTCTTTAGGTCCATCCATTCAATCAGCACTGAAATCACTGATGGTACTTATATCAAATCCATCTTTCTCCATCTTTCTCACAAAAATAAAACACTTTGTCAAATGCTATACTAAAAATCTAAATAAATTATACCAACAGCATTCAACTCATCTACTAGCTTAATAATTCTCCACCCCCCAAAAAAAACAGTGAAGTTAATTTGGTATGGCTTTAAAAAAACTTAAGCATTAAAAAGATGTTTTTTTTTTAATTTTTACCCTATTTTTCCAAATATATGCAAATATAGTTTTCAATATTCACCTTTGCAAAATCTTTTGTTCCAAATTTTTCTCCCTTTCTTTTTCCCCCTCCCCAAGACAGTAAGCAATACAATAGAGGTTAAACATGTGCAGTTCTTCTAAACATATTTCCATATTTGTCATGCTGCACAAGAAAAATCAGATGAAAGGTGAAAAAAAGCATAAGAAAATAAACAAGAAAAAAAAGCACCACAAAAAAGTGAAAATATTATGCTTTGATCCACATTCATTCTCCATAGTCCTCTCTCTGGATGCAGATGGCTCTTTCTATCTCAAGTCTATTGGAATTGTCTTGAATCACTTCATTGTTGAAGAGTCAAGTCCATCATAGTTGATCATCACATAATCTTGTTGCAATTGAAAATGTGTTCAATGTTCTTAGTTCTTTTTACATCCCTTAATATAAATTCGTGTTAAGTTTTTTCAGGCTTTTCTGAAATCAGCATGACCTATTTTTGATGAAGACATGGTAGCTCTTTGTGATGACCACATATTTTCATGGTGTTTGCTAACTATCCCTTTAGTAACAAGCCTACAATGTTCAATTCAATTCAAGTTCAATTATCTCTAGTTAGCACTCTATTCTCTTCCCTTTAAAAAAAAAAGAATATTTGCCTTTCTCCAGTCCTGCATCGCTTCTCTCAATCTCTATAATCTTTCAAAGTTTATTGACAATGGCTCAGCAATTACATCAGCTACTTTTTTCAGAACTATAAAAAAACTAGTTTATCTGTGCCTGGTGACATGAATTCATTAAGGACAGCTAAGTGCTCTATTATAATCTTGTTCCTTACCTTATGTATTACAAGATCATCAAGAAATGACTGAAAAAACAAAGGCAACTTAAATAAACCATCCCTATATCTTATTCAATAATTACACCTTTCAGGTAAACAAATCTGTTACATTCAGATGCTGTGTTGTGAGTGATAAGTATTTTTTTTGTCTCTTTTACTGATGCTTACTTAACTAATGAAAAAAGAGGTTGCAGTGCCCTCTGGTGCTTTTCTAAATGAAAATGTTTACTTGTGTGAGGGGCTGTTTTGCACTGCTGCAGTCTTTTATTCACCATTTCAGTTTGAATCAAATGAAACAATTAAAAATGCATGATTCAATAATAATAGAGATAGAGACTTTTACATAAAAGGATGTCACAAAAAAGGAGGCATTGTATTTTACAAACTGTGACAAATTCAAATTGTGAACAAAAATTTCTGTACTTTAGGTTAACATTTAAAATTAAGTTGGTTAAAAGAAAAATTAATCTGAGGTTAAAATTTAGCACTTTCATTTCAGTACTGAGGGAAAATTACCTTCTAAGAATAGGAATTATGGCAAGAATCCACAAGAAAATAAAGATGAAAAGACTTATTTCATCAAATATATCAGGTTAAACAAAGCATCTGATTCATTTGAGAAACAAAAACTCTAGAACATGATACCCTCTGTACAGACAAGACAGATTTTCATGAAATCTATACCACTAGACCTCTTCCCAGGTTCCCAAAACATTGATATATCAAAAACTCAGTTGAAGTATGTTTTCATTTATTAAGTGCCTACTATATCTCAGGGATTATGCTAGGTGCTAAATTAAAAGATGAAAAAAAAAAAGAAATATTTCATTGGGGAGTTTTGTCACATTATACTCTAATATTTGAGTACCAGTGTAACCTTATATAAATCACTTAATTTCTTTGTAACTAAGTAACACACACATAATCTCTGGGAAAAGACCTGGATTTAGAAATAAAAGTATTGTGTTCAAATCCTGGCTCTAGGACTTGCTAGTCCCATAACATTAGGCAAGTCATTTAACTTTTCTAAGAAAGTTTCCTGGCATTTAAAATTAAGGTCATAATATTTCACTACTAACCTAATCTCAAAGGGTTATTGAGGGAGAACATTTCATAAAGTATAAAGCCCTTGCAAAGATGAGCAATTATTCTAAATTATTACTGAATGACCTAATTAATTAACTCAACATAAAATCTTCAAGAATCATTTGCTTTGAAACCTTCACTGTCTTCTTGCTTCCCTAAACTTCTCGGTTTTGCCCTTTCTTTAGATTGTAAACTCCTTGAGGTCAGAAATTGTCTTTTGCCTCTTTTTATATCTTGATTTTCTGATATAGCAGGAGAAGTTCTGGGTTCAGTATGTCAATACTGCAAAGAATTTCTGATGTGCAAATACTGCAAGAAACTTCTAAAAAGCTCAGCAAAGTTGTATCTCATTTCCAGATCAGTCTGGCCTCTTCAGGATAGTAAGGGAGCTTGAACAAATCAAGGTGATTAGAAGGTCATTAACCCTTCCATTTTCACACTGTCTATCCATTATACCGCATTGTCTCTCATATAAATATTAGCTATTATGGATACCAGGACGATGGTTTGATTTTGCATCTCATTCAGAGTCTGCATATTCTTTGGTATTAGAAAGCAGAAATGTGTTTCATAGTAAATCAAGAAAACAAAGTAAATGGTAAACCAGGATAAAGACTTCCTTCTTTTTAAATATACTCAGGGACTCAGTGTTTCTAATATGGAACAGAAATGAATGTGTTTCACATACATTGTGCACAATATGTAAAGGAACATCCATGTCTTGAAAGGTTTTCATTTTCTGAGCCCAGCTTCTTAATCACCCTTCCCCTTACTATATACACACACACACACACACACACACACACACACACACACACACACACAGGATTTTGACAAATAATATTTTGAAGCTCTTGAACATAAGATCCCAAGGGTAGGGAATGGAATTGACTGTTTAGAAGAGAACTCTATTCACCAGGAGCCAAATCTGCTTGAGTAGTTATTTGTACACAAGTACCATCAATGTTGATAGGAATCTGGAATGAAACATTGAAAACAGTATTTAGTTCAGTGAGCATAATTCTTGAAATCTCTGCTGTAATTCACTTACAGTCATGGTTGGACTACCCAGGAATAACAGTCCACGTGGGAGATCTCAAGCCTGACCCACTGTGAATTAGTCTCACCTCATCCCAAAATTCGCTTTGGAATGTTAAATTTTTCATTCAATATATTGATCAATAAATCTGGCTGATTACAAGTCCAACAATTAGAATGTATAACATAATTTCAAGGAGCAAATGACATTGATCAATTAACCAATAAATATTTATTAAGTACCTTCTATGCACCAGACATATGTGAAGGCCTAGGGATTCAAAAAGTGGCAAAAGATAGTCCCTGCACTTAAAGAGCTCATAATCTAATGAGAGGGACAACATGCAAAGAAATATATATAAGTAAACTATACACAGGAGCACTAGGTGTCCTGGAAGTTGATAGAAAGGTGAGACAGGAAGATTCATTTTCATAAGTTCAAATCTGGCCTCAGACACATAATAGTTGTGTGATTCTGAGCAAATCATTTAACGCTGCTTGCATTAGTTCCCTATAGAATAAGATGGAAAAGGAAATGTAGCTTTCCAGTACCTTTGCCAAGAAAAATCTAAATGGGGTCATGAGGAGTTGGACAATTGAAAAATGACTGAACAACAAAGCAATACAAAGAGTAATTAGAAAATAATTAACAGAGGTAAAGCACTAGAATTTAGAGGGGTTGGGAAAGGCTTTAGTTTATTTTACTGACACCATAGAGCTGTGATCTCATTTTAAGTCATTTCCTGATTTTAGAATTGTTAATCACATCAGTCGTCAAGTAGGTCTTCTTGGATCATTTTATATGCTAATTAGACTTCTGTTTTCCAGAGAAGTGAATGTTTAATACACACACACATAAAGAAGACCTATGCTCACAAATTTAATCTTATGTGTTATGAATTATTCATAGGAAAATCAAGTTTCAAAAAAAAGCCAGCTGGTTCAGAAGGAAACCATGGATACCATTAACTATGCAACCCAACTTGTAGAAGAAGCCCACAATATGAGGGATAAGATCCAAGGTAAATGTATTCTCTTCTGGTTCAACTTAGCAAATGTTATTGCATCAGTAGTACAACTCTGAACTCACCTAACACAAAAAAAAATTCAATTATTTAATGAAAAATTCCTTTTTTAGGATTGGACATATATAATGTATATCAGATTGCTTGCTCTCTTGGGGAAGGGGGGAAGTAAGTGAGGGAGGGAGAAAAAATTTGGAACATAAAATCTTACAAAATTGAATGTTAAAAACTATATGAATTTGGAAAAATAAAATACTATTGAGGAAGTGAAATCCTTTTTTTTTTTTAAAAAAAAAAAAAAAGACCATAATGAAACCAAAGCAGAGATATTCTGGCAAAACAACCAACCCTCTGGAAAAGAAAATGTACTACAGAAATATTTAAATTTAATCTGCAATGTTAACATTATGTGCATCACTTTCTTAAGTCTAGATCACAAACAAAACAATGAATTAAGCCTTGATTTGTAGTGTTTGCCAATTTCTGAGATTCAAATGCTTACTCTGAAATTTTAGCAGTTCTCATGGGCTCCAGTATATCACTGGTCCAGAATGTCAACCTTCCTTCTAATCTTGGGCTTTTCCCCTAGTAATCTTTTCTGCTGAGAGCTAGCTCTTAAAAGTAAATCCAAGGGCAACTAGGTGGCGCAGTGGATAGAGCACCAGCCCTGAAGTCAGCAGGACCTGAGTTCAAATTTGATCTCAGACTTATAACAGTTCCTAGTCTCAGACTTATAACACTTCCTAGCTGTGTGACCCTGGGCAAGTCACTTAATCCCAATTGCCTCAGCAAAAAAAAAAAAAAAAAAAAGTAAATACAAAATATAATATAAAATTTCTCTTCACAGAAATAGAAAACAATTACACAATTCTACAATATTGAGATAACACTGACAGCCAGATAGTAAATGGCTACCCTTGGACCCCTTAACTATGCCCCATACAGAGGATTCCTACCGTGCAGAATAGAATACATATGGTTCTTGCAATTATACTAAATTCCTTTTTTTCCACTTAAAAAAAAAGCAAAGAAAGGAAAAAACAGAAAATTTCAAATTGGAAGAAATCAGCAAATTAACTGGGAAAATGCCAGTGGAGTTATGGAAGAAAGTCTATTTTAGATGAGACAATTCTCTGCATGTCTCCATTTCAAAGCTGTACCCCAGTAGCTGCTCTCATCACCCACAAAGCCCTAAAAGCCTCATTTTTAAGCAGAAAATGAAAAGTAAGAAAAATCTAAACATCTAGCCCAAGTCTAGCCTAAAGAAAACAAATTCAAATCTGATTCTTTTGGGATTTCAGTACATATATCCTAATTTAATAACTGGTGATTTTCAGAAAGAAATGTTCAAAATCCTTTGCTTTTCAGTTAGTTCAGAGAAATGGAATACCCCAGTTCTTCCCCAGGAAAGAAAAGTTTTATGCCTTAGGATCCCCAAAGTGCAGAGATTGAGGGAAAGTATCCATTCCCTTTTAACAGCTACAGGTACTACCTATAATCAACAGAAGGAAATTAGTTACTGCAAACTGTCATAAGCTCTTAGCATGACAGTTGGCACTTGGGACAGAACATGTAACAAGTCCAAATCTAGCAGAATGTACCTGTATCAGGTACATTCTCTCTGTGTCAGTAGGAACTGCCTCTCAGTAACAGAGCAGTGACTGAAAACAAGGATTCTTTTTCATGGATGGATTTGAGTAGATGGTCCATAAGGCTGGCTAGATGACAAACTGAAGAACCAAGTATTAGGAAGTGCTGAATTCAAATAAGGTCTTGGACATTTATTAATGGGTGACTTGGGTAAATCATTTAATATCTCTGTTTGCCAGTTTCCTCAACTGTAAAACAGGGTTATTGTAAGGATCAATTGAGATAAATTTAAAGGAGTTAGCCTAAAAATTGTCATTTTTACTCAATTTACTCAATTTTACTCATTCATGCCCTACTCTTTGTAACCCCATTAGGTTTTGGGGAGTTTTTTGTTCTTTTTTAGCAAAAATAATGGTTTGCTATATCCTGCTCCATCTCATTTTATAGATAAGAAAACTGAGACAAAGAGAATAAGTGACTAATAAGTGTCTGAGGCAGGTATTGAACTCATAAATATGAGTCTTCTTCATTCCAAGCCCAGCACTCTAAACATTGCACCACCTACCATACCATCTGACATAGAGAAAGCACTATATACATAGTAACCATTATTTCCAGCTCCAAAATTCAATTATTCTCTAAAAGCATTCTTTTATCTCCAAAGTACACATACTTTAATGCCAGCATACATGGTTTTATAAGTTCTCATATGAAGAATAATGGTATGGACTAGAGACAAAAATGAAAATTTTCTGGTTGTTGTTTTTTCATCTTTTCCAGAATTATTATTTTTTTCTATACAAGAAGATAGGTTTATAAAAATAAGTGCAGCTCAAAGCAAATGAAAGTAAAAAAAAAAAACAATTGCAGATTATTGTCTTTATTCTAAAATGTCAAGGACCCATCTCCATCCAATGGGTATATCAAACTGATTAAAACATTTGCTGCCTTTCCTTTGATGCCTATCATGTTAAAAAAAAATGAAAATTATTTGAAAACTCTACTATCTGACTCTCTAAGGCTGTTACATTCATATAGAAAACTTGTGGGTTTTGTTCCCCACAGTGTTTTTAAGTAATTAATAATACATTAAAATTGCAGAGAAAAGGAAGATATTTGGTAGTTAGCTAGAAGTTTGGTTCAAACAAACTGATTAAATGAAGACTCTCATCACTTAAACTATTGCAATAGCCTCCTAATTGGTCACTCTGTCTCTCCAAACTGTCCTCCACACTTCTGCTGAAGTGATTCACTTAAAGCTAAGGTCTATGTCACTCCTCTGCTCTATGAGTTTCATTGGTTCCCTTTTAGCTTGAGTTTCAAATAAACTCATTATTTGACTTTTAAAACTCTTATCAATCTGACCCCAAGCTACATTTCTAGGGGAATCCAGACAAATGAGCCTCCTTTGCTATTTCTCACACATGACACTCTCACCTCCTGTCTCTGTGCTTTCTAACTGGCTCTCCCCCATTTTTCTGCCCCCTTTTCCTAGAATCTCTTATAGCATTCACATCTCAGCTCAAACCCCATCTTCCTTATGGAGTCTCACTGCTTCCAGTTTTGTATTTATTCTGCATAGATTTGTCTGTGTTTATGGGTGTCTCTATCATTAGAATATATGGATATATATATATGTATATAATATTCGTATGTTCCTCAAAAATAGCTGTTGTTTAAATTTTGTCTGTATATAATCAATGCCAAGAACAGTGCTTAGCCCACTTAAAAAAAATTCCTCTTAATTATTGGATTGAAGGAAAGTAGAGTAAATACAAAAAGGTAGGTGGAGGTAACTAGGTGGCTCAATCTACTATATCTAGAGACTTGAGTTCAATCCTAACTCAGACATTTACTAGCTATTTGACTCTAGGCAAATCACTTAACCCTATTTGCCACAATTTCCTGATCTGTAAAATGAACTGGAGAAAGAAATGGCAAACCACTCCAATATCTTTACCAAGAAAATCCCAAATGTGGTCCCAAAGAGTTAGACATGACTGAACAACAACAGCATTCTTTCTTAAGCAACATTTGTTCCCAATTGTGAATGTTTTGAATATTAATTTCAGAGATGGCATAAAGTTTATCTGTACCCACATTTCCTTCTATCCCCATAACTTTCTCAGCAACCATTCTTGCAATAAAAGCCTCCCCATCTATTTTTCTTTCCCTCCTCCAGTATATATGAATGCTTTATGGCATCCATAGCAACATTCCTTGTGACTAACAGTCTATAAAATAACTGATGAGGACATGTGAGCTATTATTCACATCCAGCCCAGTTTTCTAATCTAAGCTTGATTTATGGGACTGCAGTGTTTGTTTACCCACCACCCCTCACCAACCACATCAATCATAATAAAGCCCAGAGACCTTTTTATTTATGATTTGAAGGTAGAATAACTTTCCCTGGTATCTATCCTAGAAAGAGTTGGCAATCACAGAACATGATGTACTGGACAGAGGTCTGGCTTGAAAGTCAAGAGGCCTACATCTGACATTAACCCTGATAACGTTAATCTTTGTAAGGCTTCATTTTTCTCATCTGTAAAATGAGAGAGTTGGACTAAAAGACCTCTAAAGGCCTTTTTCAGCTCAATGATTCTACCAAGATTTCAAGTTTCTAGAAGGTAGTTCAAATCACTCAGAATGTTAAAACTATAAGAATCATAAATCTAAAACTGGAAAAAATCTTCAAGGCTAACCATCTCATTTTACAGATGAGGAAACACACTCAGAGAAATTAAGTGACTTCTCCAAAGTTAGTATATGCATGAGGCCAGATTTGAAATCAGGTATTCCTAAGTACTTAAAACAGTTGCCTAGCATGTAATAGGTACTTAACAATTAATTGTTGACTATTTATTGACTTATTGATTGGATGCTAGATTTTTATATTTTTATCTACAATTGCTAACATAGTATGTGGCATATAATTAGCACTTAATAAATGCTTGGTTTCAACTGTAATAGTTTATGATTAT
The DNA here is from genome assembly GCA_023553655.1 of Myrmecobius fasciatus. NCBI lineage: Eukaryota > Metazoa > Chordata > Mammalia > Dasyuromorphia > Myrmecobiidae > Myrmecobius > Myrmecobius fasciatus. The sequence continues at coordinate 52,763 of JAJPUD010005818.1, forward strand.
GTCATCAATTAATTGGGACATTAACTACTGAGCAGGTCCTTTTGAGTGTGTCAAAATTACAAATTAAGTTTCAATTCTATAAATGGAAAAATATAGTCTAGAATTTGAATTTTTCATGTAATCACTTTTTTAAAAGTTCATTTTTCAAGTCTAACTAGCTGCCTCAAGGAAGCATTCTAATTCAATCCCATAGTTGAAAAAGATTTATCTCTATGAGCTACTGCAAAGAAATAAAATATTCACACATAAAAATAAAGTAAATGCACAATGATGATTTTGAAAAGTACCACACTCATAGAGCACCAGCCCTGGAGTCAGGAGGACCTGAGTTCAAATCTGGCCTCAAACACTTAATACTTCCTAGTGTGTGTGACTCTGGGCGAGTCATTTAACCCCAATTGCCTCTGCAAAAAAAGAAAGGAAGGAAGGAAGGAAGGAAGGAAGGAAGGAAGGAAGGAAGGAAGGAAGGAAGGAAGGAAGAAAAGTAATACACTCAACTGGGGTTATCAGGGAAAATCTCTGAATGGAAATGGAACTAGAACAAAATTGAGTGTAGAAGGGGGATAGGGGTTCCAAAAAGGAGAAGGAAGGAGGGGAGGCATTTAGGCATGGGGGACAGCATATACAAAGACTCAAAAATAGGAAATGAAATATGATGTATTGAGAAGAGTAAATAGGCCAATATGATGACAGCTTGAGTACAATGGGAGAACAATATGAAACAGGCCTAAAAAAGATAATAATAATAATAGGTAACATTTCTATGTGTCAGGAATTATGCCAAACCTATTACAAATATCTCACTTGACCCCGAAAACAACTCTGGGAAGTAGATGCTTTTATTATACCCATTTTACAAATGAGGAAATAGGCAAAATGAGGCTAAGTCACTCAGGTAGCAAGTATATGAGGCCATATTTGAATTCAAGGCTTCTTGCTTACAGACCCAGATTGTGTCAGATTGTGAAGGCCAAACAGAAAATTTTTATTTTATCTTAAAGGCAAAGGGAAACCCTGAAAGCTTCTTGAGCAGAGGACTAATAAAGGGGGATAAGAGCAATACTTTAGAAATATCAATTTGGCAACTGAATGGAGGATAGATTGGAGTGTGGTGAGACACCACATAAATTACACACAGCTCATCAGAATACTTTTCCATATATTTGTATTTCAGAACAAAACACGGATTAGCATTGTCCGATTAGTGTATCTTAAATATTATCAGTTTTGGCCCACTGAAAAAAAAAAATAGATATCATGCAAATTTTTCATTCCTTCAATTCCAAACCATGGTTGAATCTGGAAAGAACAGAAACTCTGTTTTTATTTTCTTTATCCTTGGGCCATGCTGTGTTCACTTTTATTCTATAATTTTGATAGATAAATAGCCCATATCCTATTTAATACAGGATGGACAATCTTGATACTAGAATAGGTTGCTGAAAGAGATGGTTTATTCCTCACTCTTAGAGTTCTTCATGCTTAGCTTGAATGATTCCTTGTTTTGGAATGTTATAAATGGGATTCCATATAAATGGAATTGTACTTACTGAGTTCCATTCCAAATGGTGGGATTTGCAATATGGATGCCCCTGACAAAGACCCTGGAACAAGATCAAGCTCTTGTCATACTACCATCTGTGGGTTGTGGCCATCACTTACAATCCCAGATGTCTTTTGGCATTCCTACAGCACAATTTAAAAATAGAGAAGCAGGTTTTCCCTGCTGCTTTTCTCTTCACTCAAAATGAACATCTGTTCTTTCTTTTAGAGATCAACAGCAAGATGCTATATTATGGCTTTGAGCAGGACCTCAGTCCAGAAGAAATCTCTGAAAAGCTTGCAGTAGCAGAGGACATGCTGATGGAAATCAGACGTCGAAAGCCCTTCTTCCTTCAACGGGAGCTTGTGGATGAAGAGGCTGATGAAGCACAAGAATGTAAGTTTGATATCTCTGACTGGTCTGTCTTAAAGAGGAGATAGTTTCCCATGCAAAGATACTTAAACCCTGGCACTGATGGGCGCTGCTTCTGCTACCCCTTGTAATGATCACTCGTCATCATGGATGCAGTGGAACCAGAAATAGCTTTGCCTACCTGCTAATCGATCAGCTCAGTTCATTTCATCTCAAACATTTAGGAAGGGCTTACATAGGTAGGACATGAAAAACATCATGGGATATAGTGTGGGAGGTTAAGTCCAAAGTTTACCTAAGTTCCCACGAGTTGAAAATCCTGTAGGGAGGGAGATTACACACATATAGCTGCATCTCTCTCTCTCTCTCTCTCTCTCTCTCTCTCTCTCTCTCTCTCTCTCTCTCTCTTTCTCTCTCCCTCTCCCTCTCTCTCCCCTCTGCTCTTGCTCTCACTCTTGCTCTCATGCTCTCGCTCTCTCCTCTCTCACTCTCATATGTGTGTGTGCATATATATATATATACATATATATATATATATACATACATACACACAGGGAAATATATATATATAAATACATAATGTTGCAACTATTTATGGATATCTCTAATAGATACACACATATATCATATGTATACATCTATGTATATACATACATATAAAACATAACAAAAACAGGATAATATAGAAATAAGAACATTTACTCTACTATCAGAGAATCAGAGTTCAAGTGCCTCTGACACTTAGTACTTAGTACTTGTAATTTTAAGCAAGCCATTTAACATATTCATTATGTTCTTATTCCTCTCTCCTTGCTGCCAGCCTCAGTTCTCTCATTTGTAAAATAAGAAAATTAAGCTAAATGACTTTTGAGGTCCATTCTAGCTCTCCTATGATCCTATGATTTGAGGTGTGAAGGGAGAGGAGGGGAAAGGAAGAAGGATTTATTAAGCACTTACTATGTGCCAGTTATTTACTAAGTACTTTACAATTACCATCTCATTTGAAGCTGATGATAGATGCCATTTTATAGTTGAGGAAACTAAGGCAGGCAAATTTTAAGTGACTTGCCTATGGTCATACAACTAGTAAGTGTCAGAATTTGAATCTAGTTCTTCCGGATCCCCAAGTTCATTTCTCTATCTTTTGTATCACCTAACTGAAACCTCATCACTACTCAGATGATCAGTAAAGGTTTCACAAGGAGAATGGCCTCTGAATTGAACTTTAAAGGATAGGGAGAAATCCAGATGAGGATAGTAGGACGAAAACAAGACATGTCTCCGATTCAGACAAGTAAAAACATATAATGATTTCACTTCACCATGTCTCCTAAAGAAATCTTTACCAACAGTGGAGTCTGAGGCTCCCACTTAGAAAGAGCTTTCCTTGCAGTTTTCAGAATTCTGCACCTTAGCCAGTGAATGATTCTATCAAATTTCATAAATGCAATGTAAATTGTTAAATGTTGTCCACATTTTAATGGTAAGATAACATGTAATACATGAATAGGACAGAGTACAGTTCAGTTTTTAAAATTGCAGAATGGGAACACATATAATGTATGCACTTTTTTATTGAAGAGAAGCAATAACAGCAAAATATTTATATAAAGAGTTTAAGCAATCACTCATATTTGTATTATAAAGTTTGCAGTTCTCCTATATCATTTCCTTTAAAGTAAATTACATATCCTATTGCACAGAAAACTAAATAGAGGCACAAGAGTTTTAGTGACTAACCCAATCACACTTAACTATGATAAGAAAAAAGAGAGTTGGACCTGGGTTTCCTGATCCCAAATCTGTGTCCCTTCTATTTCATCAAGCTGTCCCTTTAAGAGAAGCATTTTACTAATCTTATTTTATATAAAGTATAAGAATGTACTATAATTTCCTTAAAAAATTCTCTTTCTCCATTACATAACAAATTTTGATGGTTAGGACCTGACATAGGGTATAAGCTTTTACTGCTAAATTGAAAGGGGGAGAAACTAAATAAATACCCAAGCTGAATAAAAAACAGAAAACAAATGGCTAACAACACTGCTTTGCTTCTTCTTTGCAGCCAACTAGCTCCATACAAATCCATCAGTAAAAATCACAATAATTCTTATTCTTTCATGTAATTAAATAAGTATATAAATGGTTGACAGGGAAGTAATTAGCATGTTTTAAAAGGGAATTTTTCCATGTAAAAATTAATAACCTAGGGACAGCTAGGTGGCACAGTGGATAGAGCACCAGCCCTGAAGTGAGGAGGACCTGATTTCAAATCTGGTCTCAGACACTTAACACTTCCTAGCTGTGTGACCCTGGGCAAGTCACTTAACCCCAATTGCCTCAGCAAAAAGCAAAAATAATAATAATAATAATAATCTAGGTAGAAGAAATATTCAAATCCTAAATTTGGTAGCTTACTTTTAGATCCAAGTAGTCATATTTAGGAACAATTATGTTCTTCCTAACTATGCTCCGTAAGTGCTCCCAAACCCTTCCTAATGCCATTATTACTTTAACCATAATAAAATAATTAACATTTACATAATGTTTAAAGTTTCCAAACTGCTTTATGAACATACAGATCTCATTTGTTCCATGCCAGCTAATTAAAATTTCAAGGACAGATATTATTATCCCTACTAATGAGTGAACTGAGACTCGGATGGATTAAATAACTTACCCATGATCTCAAAATTTAGTAAAGTAATGGATTCAGGACTCCAGTGCAAAATGTTAGTCTTGGAAAGCAATAGGGAACCACTGAAATGTATTGAGTAGAGGTATAACACAACAATATCCATGCATGAATTAGAAAGATTTGTCTGAGGCTGGTATGAAGGATGAGTTGGATCAAGGATATGAGTTTTGAAATTGAGCCAGAGAAGAATTTGAACCTGGTCTCTATCATAATGGCAAATTGAACAGACCAAAAATGTTCAATTGGCAATGGCTTATCATGATTTCTGTATAAGTAGAAGAACATGAATTTAATCCTCAAATCCTCATCTCAAGGAACCACTGACCATCAAAAGATTACTTAAGTCTTTGCTTTGTAGAATATCCTTGATTAACTTGTAAACTGAAGCTTGTAAACTGAACTTTTTTCAAATGACTAGATAGAATGGAACTTGCTTTCTTCTTGTAATTTTTCTCAGTGTTATCCCTCGCTGAAAACTGGCAACGGCTCCACAACGACACAAGGTCTCTGTTTCCTGTGGTATTAGAGCAGCTTGATGACTATGATGCTAAGTTGTCAGAACTTCAAGAGTCACTGGATGAGTCTCTTGACCGTGTCAGAGATGCTGAGGACTTGAACAGGGCCAATGCTGCCAGACAACAGGACAATGAGGTACAATAAAATCCCCCAAACAATAACTGTGTGAATCTCTAACAGCCCTTCCATTAGGAAGAAATAAATAAAACTGAAAGCAGACAATGTTAGAGAAGTGTGACTTAATATTACAAATGTCAATTTTTTCTTTTCCTTTCTAAGTAAATGTGTTATGTATATGGAGATAGGCGTAGATATATATAGATATAGATATAGATAGATATATACCTATTCAAATATTTATATATATACCTACACACATATATATATATAAATATATATACCTACACACATACACACACACACACACACACACACACACACACATATATATATATATGGGCAACTAGCTGATACAATGGATAGAGTGTCAGGTCTGGAGTCAGGAACAATTGAGTTCAAATATAGCCTCAGACACCTACTAATTATGTGAGCCTGGGCAAGTCACCCAACTCTGTTTGCCTCAGTTTCCTTATCTATAAAATGAGCTGGAGAAGAAAATGGCAAAAGCACTCTAGTACCTTTGCCAAGAAAACCCCAAATGGGATTATGAAGTGTTGGATACGAGTATAACTATTGAACAAGTATATATGTATATGGGATATATATGTATATATAATATGTACATGTATATGTATATGCATAATTTTGTCAAAACTAGCATTCACTAATAAATGGATAAAATGAGTTATTTGTAAAATACTTTGCCTACCTTAAAACATTATATAAATGCTTGCTAAGTCTCAGCTAAAATCCTGCCTTCCATAAGAAGCTTTTTTCATTCTTTCTTAATTTTAGTGCCTTCCCTCTGGGATTACTCCCACTTTATCTTGCATGTACCTTATTTGTATAAAGTGGTTTGCATGTTGTCTCCCCCATTAAAGTGTGAACTTCTGAAGAATAAAGGAAAGGTGGGTTTTTTTTTGCCTTTACATCCCAATGCTTAGCAAAGTGCACAGAGTAGGTGAATTGAATACTACCACCACCAGCATCCTTTTTGTGTAAGAGGAATAAACCCAGGAATAAACCCAGCTGATATAATTCAGAGAACTGGGATACAAGATTGATCTGATATCATAATTTTTTTTTTACTGCTTCCTGCTATCTCTTCTGAGATATGCTGCTTGTATAACTTAGTAGCAACAAGAGCAATCCAAAACTCTTTTATTCATTCCCCATGGCCTTCACTGACAATAAAAGGAAGAGGAATGAAGACCTACTCTGTGAGTCAACTTCCTCACTGACCAACCTCAAACCTCACTCTTTTTCTGGCTCAACTGTGGCCAAATATCCTTTCCATACCTTGAAAGCACACTCTATTTTCAATTTTGTCTTTGTATCCCCAACATTAGCTTTCAGAAACGGCATACAATAGACACTAAATAAATGTTTATTGAGTTGAATCTGGAATATCAACTATTCCAAAAACACACATTATACTTCTATATCTGAATCGTGGTTCATATTCTTTCTTCTCCTTGAAATACCCACCCTGCCCCATAACTGCCTACACAAATCATATCTATCCTTCTTTTCATACTCAACTCCTCTGTAATGGCTATCCCCAATAATCCCACTAAAAGTAATTTCTTATTTCTTATTAAGTCTTATAAACTATTGTTATTATATCTGTTGCTTATCATGTACTATCTATACATCATAATAATTTGTGTTCATAATATCTCTACTAATAAGGTCTTCCATGGCAGAGACCTTATATCTTATGCATCTTTTGAGTAGGTGCTCAATAATTATTTCTCTAAGGATTAAAGTATCTTTGAACACTATGAAACACTTATTCACATGCAATTGTTATACTAACTGCAGAAAATGTCTGGAAAAGCTTTTTATGTAAACTAAAATATAAGTTTTATGTAAATTAAAATATAATTTGTCTTTCCTTTTGTATTCCCAGGGCCTCACAGTGTCTGATACTTAGCAGGCACTTAATTAATGCTTATTGAATGAATGAATGAAATCATTAGTGCCTATCAAGCAGATTTATGTAACATTTTGCCAGTCTCTTTTGAGATATTTTAGATATTTCCACCAGAAAAAATTCCATTTCTTGATGAATGAGATGGGAAACTGAGGACTTCTCAGAGTAATGATTGTGAGAGATTGATAGATCCTGTTGCAGGAAGAGAGATAAATTGTGGCTTTTTAGAATATCAAAGGCAGACCAGAATCAATCTGCTAGTTGCTGATTTGGAAAAGGGTCCATTTGATATCAGTGGGCCTTGAGTGGGCAGGAAGTGCTTTGTTCTGAGATTAACAGGCCTGGGGGTGGTCTGCCTTTTCTTTCCCTATAAGTTTGGGCTCAGGTGAGCAGGGGGGTGCACTCATTCCTCTCCTGGCTGCGGCCTGGAGAAGAATGATTGTCCCAGGGAATTTCGCAAAATTCAAATAAAACTTCTAATCTTCACTTTGAGAAATCTCTGAGTAATGATTTTGAATCAGGAATCGGATTTTTATCCCACACATTGACAAACTAACAATTAAGACTCTTCACTAAAACAGACCAGATATTTTTCTAATTAATTAATTCAAATTACTTTGCTTTGTCTATAGTGAAATCTGATTTCATGAGTTTTACAAAACCAACCTGAATGTCTTACATTTCTTTATTTTACTTGTACCTGTCCTGTAGAGCAATACATGTCATGTGTTCTCAAAGAATGACATCAGTGAATGACAGAGATTGGCAGAGAAAAGAATGACAATATTTCTGCTTGTGTGCCTCTTCAACAATGTTGCTTCACTACACACCAAGAATAATTTTGTATTATATATAGTTTGATGTATATAAATAGTATCAGCACAATAGAAAATCTCAATGTATTTTTTCATCGCTCCTGATCATTGTTCTCAAGAGTAAATGGCTAGTGGTAGGTTTGATCAGGTAAATAAAGCTTCAGTATTAGAATTTAGATCTGATATTTAGAAATTGTAAGAATTCTCATAAATAGAAATTGCCTTTGTGCTGGCTTCCCATTATTCTTGTGTTTTTTTTTTTGTTTTGGGGGGTTTTGGGTTTTTTTTTAGCAAAACTGGCAAAGCACTCCTCCCATGTGTGAAATAAAGCCTGAAGCATGCTGAATATGGTAGTACTCATGCTGTAATATGCAAATATTAACTTCATTTTTTCAAAATTATTCATTGCTTTCTGCTTCTTTAAAGAGAATGCAGATTTCTTCATGAGGACCTTGTCATTTCAGTAGTCTTTGTTTAATACTTTAAACAGGTACTGGTGGTGTAATAATTGAAGCCAGGAATTTCTGGAATCAAGGTCTGACTTCGATTTATTTTGGCTATGTGACCTTGGGCAAATCACTTGGGTAACTCTCTAAAATTAAAAATTGCAAAGATATCCAATGACACTGGTAGAAGAAGATTCCTTACTCAGAAGTTTCCTATGAGTTTTATCTATTTGTTTAATCCTATGTGAAAAATTGAAAAAAAAAACTTTACTAACTTGAAAATTTGATCAATCATATAGCAGGATTCCTTATTTAGGATGCTATAACCTACTATTGGGAAAGATCAACTATCTTCTTTATGTAATTAACCACAAATGTTTCTTCAAAATCCCATTTCAGACTGTTATCCAAGAAAAACTACCCTAAATGAGCTGTCATACAAATAGCCCAGACAGCAGCAAACTATATAACTAAAATAGTAAAAAGCTTTCAATTGCTTGTTTCTACTCCCTTTCTGAATCCAATGATTCAGTCAATAAGTATTTATTAAGTGCTTACTTCTTTAATAAGAACAATAATAATACATTAGAGTTAAGGAGGAAGGAGAGAAGAAGAGAAGACAGGACAGGAGAGAAGATGAGGATAGAAGAAAGAAAGAAAGAAAGAAAGAAAGAAAGAAAGAAAGAAAGAAAGAAAGAAAGAAAGAAAGAAAGAAAGAAAGAAAGGAAGGAAGGAAGGAAGGAAGGAAGGAAGGAAGGAAGGAAGGAAGGAAGGAAGGAAGAAAGAAAGAAAGAAAGAAAGAAAGAAAGAAAGAAAGAAAGAAAGTAAGAAAGAGAGAAAGAGAGAAAGAAAGAAGGAAAGAGAGAGAAAGAGAGAAAGAGTGAGAAAGAGAGAAAGAAAGAAAGAGTAAGAAAGAGAGAGAAAGAGAGTGAGAAAGAGAGAGAAAGAAAGAAAGAGAGAAAAAAAGAGAAAGAGAAAAAGAAAGAGAAAGAGAGAAAGAAAGAAGAAATTTTTTTCTAAGTGCTTATTTCTAAGTGCTAACTGCCAAGTACTGCACTAAATTCTAACATTACAAATGTGAAAGAGAATCCCCTAAGAGTGAAGTGGATTATCTTCCTGTCATCATAGGCTGGTTCTGATTGAGCTTCCACAATAACAAAACTGTATAGGTCTGATGTAAACATGCAGCAATGTGGTGCCTTTCCTGTGGGAAGAGAAGTGGATAAACAAAGAATGCCCTCTATTTATGGTAGTGGTAGTAGGGTTGGGATGAGGGGGTAGGAGAAAGGGAGACATTTTGTCTGTTTTGTCAGTCAGCAATCTGCTTAAAATAAGTGGGGACCCACATTCCATTTCCACTTAATCAGGGATGGATAGGTGGAGAAAAATGGAAGTGAAGACAGCTTGGAAGGAAGGCTTTATATGCAAATGCCTAATTATCCTGTAAAGCTGCTAATGTTCTTTGGTCTGGAATAGTGCCTTTGTGAATTAAGTTTTAACTTAAGGGCTTCCTACTTCAATTAAAATTGTCATTTCCAAAATAACTTCTTATTCTTCACTGTGACCAAATGTAAAATAAATATTAACTTTTCACCTCTAAAGTTCAATCCAGTTCAACTCAATGCATACTAAATCTTAACCTTTTCAGGACCACCATCCAACGTAGATCTCAAGAAATCATGCTCAAGAAATCTTACTTAGAGATAAGAAACCAGCTGTACCCTCCCTAGATTCGAGTACTTTCTTGACCAGGCTATTTTTTTCATCCTATTACTTACTTCTTCCCTTATCCAAACTCATCTCCCTATTTTCGATCTTTGCTCTGAGAATTGTAATTGAATCAGCATCACCATTCCCTTCTGGAAAGCCCATGTAATTTGGCTAATTTATTATTCTACTTACTATCTTTGTGACTTCCCAGACCATAACTTCTTTCTTTGGCCACAATTCCCCTGTATGTGCTTTCTCTCCCATTAGAATGCAAACCACCTTAGGACAATGATTGTCTCACTTTTATATTCGTATCCCTAGATTAACACAGAAATAAGCACTTAATAGATGCTCTTAGTTTAATCATTCCTCATATATCTTGAGTCTCAATAAGTCAAGTCAATAAGCATTTAGACACCTAAACACTGGGGATACAAATATAAGCAGAAAAAAAGACAGTCCTTGCTGGAGAAGCTGGAGAAAAGGATGGGGGAAGTTAAAGGAACTGGAGGGAGGGCAAGGTAGAAAAATAGAGAAAGTCTAGGGGAGAATCAGCAACAAGACCTGGAGAGGAACAAAGACATGGGTGAGTGACCTGGGCATCCTTCTTAAAATGGAAGTTCTGGGAGGAGTCAGTCAATCAGAGGGAGAATCCATAAGATAATTACAATGTATGAAGTCCAGGGTTAGAATGAATTTCCAGGATGAAAAGATTTCTAAGGCATTGTAGAGAAAGTACAAGAGCAGAATCAGTAGTACAGCCTTTGAAGAGGCTCTCTTCCTATTAAAACTATAAGCTCTTTGAGGGAAATGACTATCTTCATTTTTGTATTTTTATCTCCATCACTAGGATAGTGAACTTAGCAAGTACTTAATAAGTAACTCTTTCTATTCATTCACATATTTGCTACATTTTTAAACCTTTATTGTTTCCAAATTGGGATTGGGATCCTTAAGTAAAAGAGAACTTAGAAAAATAATATACCTGTTATAGAATCTACTAGACTGTACATCTGAGGATAAACTTGTATGTACCAAAATCTAAGCAATTACCTTTTCCATAGGCTTATTGAGTATCCACTGACATTAAGAAGAACTCATGAAGAATATGACTCAAGAACAGAATTCTACACACCAAATTTTAAATAATAAAGGCATTTATTTGCAGCTTTCAGTTAAGACAATATTTTGCTTAAGGCTAGTACTTTATATATGATTTAATTAAAGTTAGCATTTTATGCTAATTAACCACACATATGTATGTATATTTATATATAAAATATATCTATATACTTTGTATGTAAATAGATATACTTTATATAGATAGATATAGATAGTATACAATCCATTATACTGCATATCACTTAATAAGAAATCAAATCTGTATTTGTATTCTCATGCTGCCTTTGTATTGCTTAATATTATAAGGACACAAATTCACCATCAAAAACTACTCTTAGTAACTCTTACTTTTTAGGTATCCTTACCTATTTTTTAAAAAATACCTTTTCTTCCTCTTTTCCATATTCTCTTTGTCCAGAAACAACATGAAAGAGTCAAAGAGCAGGTAGAAGTGGTGAACACTTCTTTGAGTGAATCCACAGAATCTCTAGAAATCCCTCGTCTGACCATCTCTGAACTAAGTGATATCATAAAGGTAATTAACTTCTTGTGCCAACTCAGCATGCGATGACATACTTAAGAAATTTGACAACTGGAAGAGGTGAGAATAGTTAAATTAAAACCTAATTAGCTAATATTCTGAAAATAAAACAAAGTAGTTGATTCCTGGTCAGGTCATATTGCAAATATTATGTGCAATTCTTAGTGCTACTTTTTTAAGGGGACATTGATCATCTGGAAAACACACTGAGGGAGGCAGCTGGCATGATGAACTGCTCTGTAAGAGTCACTTGAAGGAACTGGTGATGTTTAACCCGATGAAAATCAGATTTAGGAGAAACATTCTCTCAGGTTTGAAGGACTATCAGCTAGAAAAGAGATTAAAATTGTTCTGACGGTCCCCAAGAGGCAAAACTGGAATCAGTGCCTAGAAATTAGAATCCATGCCATGGATAGAGCTGGATGATTCGGGTTTGATTCCTACCTCAGGCTCTTTTTGGCTTTGTTTGTGATCTTTGAAAATTTTCTTAACATCTTTTATGATCTGTTTCTTCATTCATTCTTATAAATATCTTTTTCATAGCTCTAAACCTATGGTTCTATGATTTGTAAAATAGGAATAATAACATCTGCTTCACAAGGCTGTGAATTTCCAATGAGATAAAGTTTTAAAATGCTTTGAAAACCTTAAAGAACTATTTAAATGTTTCCTATTATTATTGTTATTAGCAATAATAATAAGCTATTAAGAAAGATGGTATTTCACAAAGTTTATCACAGAAAAGGGGACAGAAAATGAGATGGTTAACTATATAAATACAACTCTGAAAGAAAGAGCAGCTAGAGATTCCTTTAGGTACAAATTAGTCTTTTGAGTTAATTTCCATGTAAGGAAGAATGATAGGCTATGCCTCTGAGTGTTTTTTAAGCCAGTTCACTGAGTCTAAGAAAGAGACTCAAAGAAAAATCTAGTTCCTGACTTTACAAGAAGACATATAGAGGTAGTGAAAAGCACCTGGAACTGGGACAGCAGAAAGAAGTAAAGAGAAGGTTCAGGTGTCTAGAAGCCATGCTATTTGGATCAATTAGGCATGAAGTATTTGGAAGTAGAAGCTATATAGCTGAAACCACCTCCCAGACTACAGACTATCCAAGGTGGAAATCCTATATCTCCTTTCTCCCTTTGAACTTCTTCATGGAAATCCAAAGCTTTTTAATCTTGTCTTAGAAAAATCGTGTCTTTCTTGTATTGACATTGGCTATTTCATGGCAGAATATATATTTGGAAATATATTTGAGAAGAACAAACATGGGGAAAACTATGGGGGACGGAGATGAATCTAATTCTGAGGTATTTTGCCATCAGTTTTGTCCCTGAATGAAGGCTCAGAATTAACAGTAAAGAGAATGACAGATTTTTTGATACTACTTCCCACCTAGAGGAGAAACTGTGTGTGTGTGTGTGTCTGTGTGTATGTGTGAACAAAGACTAGCATAAAAGAGCAAATAAGAATGGTTGAATAATTTTAATCATCATGCCCCTAACTACAACAATTCTGTTATTAATATGTAGATTTGTCCAAATTAAGGATGGGCTACCTTAGAAACTAGAAGGGGTCCCCTTCACTGAAGGTCTTTAATAAAAAGACTGCATGAAAAAATTTGAGGTATATTCTGAAAAGAATTCATTTCCAGATATTTGTTGAACTAGATCAACACTGAAATTTATAAGTGAAATTTTCATTTTTCAACTCAATTTATTGTTTAACTTATGGATCATCTCTAAGGTATATTTTTAGTTTCAATAAGGCTTACATTAGTAAAGAATTTTTAAACACTACAACAATGTTGTCAATTGAAATTTATTTTGAATAACTTTGTTTCTGACATGCTTCTCAAATTTGAGATGAAGCTTGTTTTGTTATGTGTGTGTGTAATAATTTTGTTCTATTAAATTTATTTTTCCTATTAAATTCCTATTAAAATTAAAAGGAAATACATTTTGATATTCTCTTTAGAATGCATCAAGGATTTATGCAGAAATTGATGGAGCCAAAAAAGAGCTACAAGATAAACTCTCCAATTTGACCACTCTTGATCATGACTTGGTCCAGCAGGCTGTAAAGCATGCACAGGACCTTCAGCAACAGGCTAATGAGCTAAATAGGTAATTCCTTGATATTATGAGCTTTCACCAATCTGAGTTCTCATCCTCTTATCAGCCATAAGATTTATACAAAGAAGTTAACTTTCTACACACAAGATGTTAAGTGAAACTAATTGGGAATTAGGAGTGAAACTGACTTCTAGTAAGTACTAGAGCCATTCAACTATGCCTAGCAAGAACTATTTGATTTCAACACCTATTAAGAGAAAATCAATTGACAATTTTCTTTATAACACCTCATAGAGTACCATGTACCCTTTGGGCAATCAATAAATGTTAACTAAATTGTATGAATGGAATTGGAATTGACTTTTTGAACCCCAAGCAACAAGGGGGAAAGTGAGAACATTATAGAAAAAAACAGAAAACTAGAAATTCTAAATAGTAACAGGTAAAGCTGATGGATAAAACAAGAAATAATACTAGTTTTCACAAAAAAAAAACTTAAACTCACTCTTTATTATCAAGAATTTTAAATGTTTTCAGGTTTTATTTTCTTTTCATTTTTAAACATTTGAACTTTCAGATCACTCCAAGGTAGGTGCACAAATCTTTTGAAGTGGTATCTCAGTTTTGAGAAATACTGGTTTTAGTTTAGTTACACAGAGAATATTTATTGCAGGATTTCTGATGATGTCTTTGCTACTACATTGGAAGATTTTAAGTAAATTCAGTGAATAGTTATCATAAACTTACAATGTGCAAGGTACAATGCTAAGTACTGGGAATGCTGTTGTTCATTAGTTTAGTTTCAATCTTATCCAATTCTTTTTGACCTCATTTGGAGTTTTCTTGGAAAAGATATTGAAGTGATTTGCCATTTCCTTCTTCAACTCATTTTAAGTTGAAATTTGAAGCCAGATTTGAACTCAGGAAGATGAATCTTCCTATATCTAGTCCCATCACTGTCCACAAACCCATATAGCTGCCCCAAGCACTGAAACAATGCATTGAGAAATGTCCACTTTGAAAAAATAAAAATTATAACCATAATTATCTATTACTGAAGCTAAATCAAAATTCCAATGAAATCCAACAATCATTTATGAAGCTGTTATGCTTAAAGGGGACAGCTAAGTAGCAAAATAGATAGAATGCTGGGCCTGAAGTCAGGAAGATTCATCAGAGACTTATTAGCTGCATGACCCTGAGCAAGTCACTTAATCCTATTTGCCTTGGTTTACTCATCTATAAAATGAGCTGGAGAAAGAAATGGCAAAGCACTCCAGTATCTTTGCCAAAAAAAAAAAAAAAAAAACCAAATGGGGTTACAAAAAGTCAAACAGAACAACTGGACAACAAATTATGTTCAAGGCACTTCCCTAGTTCTTTTGCAATAAAGACAAAACTATGCAAAACAAAACAGTGCCTGCTTCCAAGGAGCATAAAAATATGCAAGATACAAACAGAAAAGAGTATACATGACAATTGAAAAGGAGAGATAAAAAACTTCATGGACCTAGAATATTATAAACATAATAGATAACTATTGTTTTATAGGTGTTTCATAAGAGTCAGTGTGCTATATTGTGTTAGTATGAGTAAGATTCAGTTAAACTGGCACATTCCAAGGCCATTTCTAGTTGAAACTGAAAAAAATGACAAGAAATTGAACAGATTTCTGAGAATTTCTATAACAATGTGTTCACATCACCAGTGATTCAAGCATTCATTTTAAGGAAATAGAAATGACATATAAGAAGATAAAGTTTGGAAGACCATCTGAATCTGATCAAATATGTATTGAAGAAATACATTTTAAAGGCATCACAAAAATAAAGCATTCTAAGATTTATTTTCAAGATCATTCAAAGAATAGAAGACTCTAAAAGAAAGGGAAACTATCACAAATTATTTTGTTGCCTCAAAAAAAGACAATTTAACAACATTAGCAACTACTGACTCAGATTCTTATTTCCCAATTTCCAAAATATCTTTATTAAAATAACATGTACCTATGAAAATACCCTTGATGAAAATATGAGTTGAGAAGAGAAGGGATTTTTCAGACAATTTTCAGTATTATATCCCTTTTCCATAGTTACATAATTGACCTGGAGACATAAAGACTCTAAGATCCCACTGGATTTTTTTAATTCAGTTTTTTAAAGAAAAATCTGACCAAATAAAAGACCCTACTGTAAAGACTCTCCTTCAATAAAGAACTCTTCTGTATACATTAAAAGCATGCAAGATTCCTTGATTACTACAATTACAATTATATTACCATAACCCAAGTTATCACTTTGTTCAGCAATACTTGATCAATTTTAAAAAGGTAAAGAAAAAACAAAATAAATATTAAATAAAGCATATAAAGATAGAAATATGCTCACAAATGGCATTCACAAGTTGTCATAGATGATGTTCCCTGTACCCAACGCTACCAACAGGCAAACAAACCATGAGTCTCAGGAATAGCCACTGTCCAAAGGAGCAATCCTTGTAGAGATGGGGCCTGGTAACTGCCTCTGTTGGGTAACTTAGTCCCCATCTCCTGAGCTATTGACGATCCTATTTTTTTGAACCATTTGGTTCAACAGATACGATTTTTCAGTGGAAATAACATTAAAGAAGCATTTACACCTGCTTTACTGCTACACTGTAAGGACCACTGAGGCTTTTTCTCTGACTTACAGCTAAAACCTCCTAGCTGTGTAGCTTCCTCTTATTAGAATATGAGTACCACAAAGACAGAGATTGTGTGTGAAAGTAACAGCCTCAGCACTATCCCTGAAGTCAGGAGGACCTGAGTTCAAATGTGGTCTCAGACACTTAACATTCCCTACCTGGTTGACCCTGGGCAAGTCACTTAACCCCAATTGCGTCAGCAAAAAGCAAAAAAAAAATAACAGCCTCAGTTCAATACTGATAGTAGCAGAAGAAAAAGGCTATAGATATATAATTGCACCTAAAGGAAAAAAATTGGCTCAAGAAATCACATTTAGGAAGTATGCATTCAAAAAATAAAAAAAAGAAAGCAAATCTGCTTTCTTTAAGAGAAAAAAAAAATGAAATGTCTCCATCACAACCCTCTCCCATCCCCAAGCCACTAGAGTCTTCCTCTCTAAGATTACCCTCCAGTTACTCTATATATCTTGTATATACATCTTATTAATTTACATGTTGTCCTTAAGGACAGGAACTGGTTTTGCCTTCCTATATGCCCTCAGGATTTAGCATAATGACTAGCACCTTCTAAACAGCTAATAAATGCTTTTCTGATTGATTGAAATATGAAATAAGAAAGAGAAATGATAAAAATGAAAATTAAATTTTTTCCTCTTTTTCACAGGAGTCTACACAGATCAGATACTAATGGGTTAGTACAGAAGGCTCTAGATGCATCAAATGTCTATGAAAATATCATCAACTATGTCCATGAGGCCAACGAGTCAGCAGTACTAGCTTTGAGCATTACAGACAGAGTCAATGATGTAAGTCTTATGGCTTTGCTTCAAGTTGTCTGCTTCTTCAAGGTTAACAGGCTAAGCAGGTGAAGAAGAAGAGGAAGAGAGATGAAAAGGAAGGCAGAAATGTGGGCAGACCAGGGAAAATAAAGGGGGAAAAAAGAAAATAGAGTTGGAGAAATTTGGTGGAGAATGTCTAAGTAAATTAGACTGTATGTTAAACCCCAAAGCTATGAAAAACTAAATTTCTGCTGTGGTTCTCACTCTCTTTTTCCCATTAATTTGTAGGCTGTAGTTGGGATTGACACTCAGATCACTTACCACAAAGATGAAAGTGAAAATCTTCTCAATCAAGCCAAGACATTGCAAGCAGCAGCAGATTCTAGTAAATATATTCTCTTCCTCCTGATATTTCTAATAATACCATTATTAAATTTAGAAAGGCATTTCAAAATCCTAACATTAAAAAGTAAATACTAAAACAGAATTATATATGAGTATTTCCTGATAAGAATTAATGAATGAAAAAGTAAATAATTTATTTTTAGTATAATATAACCTAGTAAACATTGTATTATCTGGAATTATAAGTAGATGGGATGTTCTGGATAATAAAGTATTTTGGTTATTCAAGTTGTCACTAATTTTCAAGGAATAGAATATTTTTAGCCTTAAAAATATTCATATGCATATGAATATATTAATCTATAGCATGATATAAGCAGAGATCTATTGGGCATCCAAATTGAAGATATCTATCATTGTATTTCCATCCTTATCCAAATGGTCAGATTCTTAGCTCATCCTATATAGATCCTATATAGATCAATAATTTTTATAGGCAACTGAATCAGGAGAAAGTAGAAGCACATTCCCCCCCACTACTAAAAGGGAT
Organism: Myrmecobius fasciatus; assembly: GCA_023553655.1. Lineage (NCBI taxonomy): Eukaryota > Metazoa > Chordata > Mammalia > Dasyuromorphia > Myrmecobiidae > Myrmecobius > Myrmecobius fasciatus. The sequence goes on from JAJPUD010005818.1 coordinate 71,014, forward strand.
GTGAGTCCCAGCTAGGAGCTGAGACTGTCCCTCTACTTTTCAGAGAAGCAGTTTAAACTAGATGAAGTGGTATTCCTTTTATTTTGGTATTCCCTATATTTTGAGAGGCAATTGGGGTTAAGTAACTCGCCCAGAGTCACATAATTAGTGTTAAGTGTCTGAGGCAGATTTAAACTCAGATCCTCCTGACTCCATGGCTCATACTCTATCCACTGTGCCATCTAGGTGCCCCAATTCCCTATATTTTGTATGATTAATTTCAGTCATATTCTTTGGATCTTGAGCTTTCTCTTTGTCTGGGAACATACACATTAAATCATTTCAACCCCTTGTTTCTGTGAGTTATTATCAAGTTAACTGCTGTATCTTTCTGAAGTAGGGCAAATCTGACACATCCTACCTAGTTTGGGGACTCTGAAATAAAATTTCACTGAACATGATTTAATCTATATTGGCTGATTTATTAAATCCTTCAGGATCTTCCCAGATCATCATTGTTATGAACATTAATTGTGACTGATACAAGATATTATGTGATCATAATTTATGTTCACAATCAAATGTATCACTCTAAAATATTAGAAGACTCTAAAGGGTTTTCTGAATTGTCATGAAAAGATCAAATTATTTTTTACATAGTTTTATTTCAAGAGGTCAAAAACTTGATGGGATAGACAAGAATAGGACTATTTAGTCAAAACTGGAAATATCAGTTCTTAGTTCTGATATTAAATTCATGTGTATGCATTTCATCTCACAATAATATACCACATTAATATTCCTCAAGGATCTGTGATTCCATCCATGAAATGCTCATTCAAAACTATCTACTGAGAGCATTTTTATCACTTGACTAATGAAGTTCCTTCCATTTCTGAATTTAAAATCAGATAAATAATAGAGAAATCTTAGAAGTCCAGAGATAGTGACTGATTAGACTTTGCCACACAGCTAGTGTCAGAGGCAGAATTTGTACAAGATCTGTCTGACTCCAAATCAAGCTGTCTCTATGTTATGACACACTACTATGAAAGAAACTACTGTGAAAACATTACTGTGAAAAACTATAATCTAGAACTTCTGATTGTTTGGATGCTAGATTTTTGTATTTTTATCTACAATTGCTAACATAGTATGTGGCATATCATTAGGATTTAATAAATGCTTGCCAGTTGGTTTCAACTGTAATAGTTTAGGACTATGTCATCAATTAATTGGGATATTAACAGCTGAGCAAGTTCTTTTAATTGCATCAAAATTACAAATTCAATTTCAATTCTACAAATGGAAAAATATACTCTAGAATTTGAATTTTCATGTAATCACCTTTTTAAAAATTCATTTTTCAAGTCCGTAACAATATTTTTGTATTTTTTGCCATCATAGAGAATAGCAAGTGTCCTTAATAAGTTTTTTAAATAGTCTATTTAATTATGTAATCTTTTTAAAGCAACTGTTCTTTTACTGAATCAAAATTGAAAGGCCAATATTTTTAACCTCACCATTAATTCTAATTTCTTTCATGTATAAATTGTGTTATCTTACTACAAATCTATCATCCTGTAACAAAAGGATACATTTTTCTAGCTAAAGATTTTGAAGTCAAATGCTTCTTTATCATTACATTGCTTTTCTTTCCCATGGTTTGAAGACCATTATCAATTGAAATTAACTGGGGGACCTGAGAGTTTCTGCTACAGTTTCTTAAACGGTTTTATTGCTCTTTGTTTATATGGAAAACAGACTTTGCCAAAGTATTTCTTATCTTTTTCAACAGTGTGTCATTGAAGTTCATGGGAATAACTTTTTATACACTAAAGATAGGATGCTTCTTTAGGATCCCATGCTCCATACCCAGAGAACTCTCACTGTAGCAATATTGTATGTTCTTTTATACAATATAGTTTATAACCCTGTTCCATGGATTGCCTCTTCAGATCCTTCCTTATTTTGATAGGGATGGGAGATGGAGGAGAAAATACACAACTGTACCTCACTTTACACACTATGTATAATTCTAAAAAGTTGTGCCTAAATGAAATATTTGAAAATCTAATGCTACTTTTTCCTATCATATTATAATTAGTAGCATGTTTAATATTTGTTACTTTCTGATCTTCAATTGGCTGTAAAAACTAATATGATAGTATTATAATCCTCTGTGTCCTAGTTACTATGCATTTACCCCATTTCCAATAAGTAGGTAAATAGTCTGTAATAAATTTTTTTATTCACTATGGTATATACCCCTTAAAAGAATGTTGATTAAGGCCCATTTTCCTCAGAATCATTTTCTTTCATAAGTGTCCAATGAGAATAATGCTCTCCATCATCTGTCAAAGTCTCCAAATACTTTATTGATCCAGTTCTTCTCTAGCTCTGTGCCTCAGCAGATCCCTTTTAACAGTAGAAATAGGGAAAGAAATTGAAAATTTATCTGGAAACAAAAAGTATACATCTGGACCATATTAGGCCCTGCATCTGACCCAGCATACTATGTATGAGTGTTTAATGTTTGCTGAAAATAGTTGACAATGAAATTAAGTAACACTTCTGAATAGTATTTATTAAGAAATTCCTCATAATCTAAGAAATACTGAGCACTACCCAAAATGGCGAAAAAAAAAAGACTATAGCCTTTGCTAGGTAACAAAGCTAAGTAATCATTCATTCATTCAAGAATCATTTGTGATATACCAGGCACTGAGCTGTGTTTTAGGGGATAAAAAAAATAAATAAATAAAAGTCATATTCTTAAGGAGCTTAAATTCTACTAGAAACATGAAAAGTACATAAGGACAATTGACTCCTAAAATTCACTGCATAAATTATTTAATAGCAAAGAAATGTTGCAGGAGTCATTCAGGATGAGAAAACAGACATAAAGGTATAAAGAAACTATATTTTGTTGAATGTTAACAATTGTATCTGCTTGGGACTTTGGTAATGAACTAAACTAGAGAGATGACATAGTACAATATATAAAAAATTGATCTCAAAGCTAAGAAGAACTAAATTCAAGTCTTGTCATAAAACAAAGTGGGATTTATAACTCTGGGCAAATCACTTAATCCAGAATATTATGAATTACAGCCTCCATTAGTAGAGGAAGATTTACCCTCTATTCTAATGAAATCACAAATTCATTTTCCCTATCCCAGGTGATAAAGTGGAGTGTCCAGAGCAGGGCAAACAGAACAGTGAATGAAGGCCCTTGAGTCTATGACGTGTAAAAATCAGCTGGAGGAATTTGGTATATTTAGACTAAAAGAAAGAAGATTCAGTAAGGAATGTGGTAGTTGTCTATAAATATTTGTATGCAAAGTACAAATAAAATTTTATGAACTTCTTGGTTAGGTCAAGTCCCAACTTGCAACCAAAAGTTTGTACTGCTTAAATCAAAAATTTTATTCTATTTATAGAATATTTGCAATTTGTCAATACCTTCTGACTATATCTCATTTATACCTGATAAATCCCAGATCTTTCCCAATTGTACCACAGTCTAGACTGGCCATTCTGACCAGATGATCAAAACTTATGGTTGAGATATTCTCAGAAGTAATGTTTGTCTGTGTACATACAATCAAAGTCCTTTTTTACATAGATGTAGTCCCCCTGGGGAGTAATTCATGTCACAACAAATTGGTGCATTCTAAATTCTTTATATATTTCTACCTTTTAAAAAAGAGATGAGCTATATGAAAAATAGGTTATCACAGATGACACAGCAAGAGAAGAACAAAGTTTGGTAGTGATTTGATAGTGGTTGTCATTGCTTTCAATTAAATTAGGATCTCTGAGCTCCAGAATTTTTTCTCCTTTTTATCCATAGGCAATGAACAGGCTGTGGCTAATACCAGCCAGCGTGTGGATGGAGTCCAAGCTCGAAAGACTTTTCTGAAAAACAGGCTAAATGAAGCTATTAAGAAACTTCAAGCAGCAGAGAGAGGTAAGAGACAGTGGATAAAAGCAAGGTTTATCTTTTTGTTTTCCATATTAACCACAGAATTGACATGAAAGACGACATCCTAATAAGTACTTAAAACATTTCAAGAAGTAGCAGCCTCCTTGGAACTCATACCTAATGCCCAAACTTAGTCATCATTTCTTTGATCTTAACTGTTTTTAGAAATCTCTGTAACACTCCACACTCCAATTCTTATCATGTTAACATTGTGTAGTTGAAGTCACAGAGCCATACTAAAAATCCTGGTATTTGTCTTGCCTGAATTGAGAATATAATGTTTTCTTAGGGAATGCATTTCCACGCACTGAAAGGGTTACAACTCTGTTTCAAATTTCACATGTTACAAGAGAAGGATGGAGGATGGAGTAGTAGTAGGGAGAAGAAAGAAGAATTAAATAAATTCCCATTTAAAAAAAAGTTTTGTTTAAAAAAAACTCACCCAAGAGCAACATAAGAAAGTGAAATTTGGATTTCCTTTTTATTCGAACACACATGGTATTAAGACTGTAGGAGTATATTACCCCTGGTATTTCCCTTATGATTTCTAACATAGAGAAATTAGTGGATTCTTTGTAAATTTATTTCTAGACCTAATAAAATAAAAAAGAACAATCTGATGTTCAATTTTAGAATTGTTGCTTTTTAAACTCACATGGGTCCATAAATAGTCAATATGACTTTCTGTCTTTCTTCCTTGATTCTCATCTTCTGAAATTTATCAGACCTACCTACCACTCATAGAGGAAAACACTTAAGATGCCCTAACATGCTTCCTAAGTCACAGTCTCAGTACAAAGTAAAAGTCCAGGTTTGCTCCTTCACTTTGATTCCACTCAGGTCCAATCTATCCTTATCTGGGGATTTGGCATTGTCCAGGAATGGACTCTCTAAACACAAAAGGCTGAGTTCAAAATCATGAACATATTCCGTTCTACCACTGCTGGTTAGGAAGCCTGTTGCTCCTAGCTTGAACCAAGCTGGTTCTTTGTGACTCTAAAGCTGCAAAGATCATATATTATCATCTTAGTGGTTACTTCCTTTGCTAGAGAAAACCTCATAGATGCATGAGCTTCTCTTCCAGGGAACTGAGTCTGTCTTCATTTGTAGACTTTGTCCTTAGCCCTCTAGAAGACCTAGCTAGTCTATTTCGGCTCTCCCCTTTAAAGTCCAAGTTCAAGGGTGTATAAACTGATTGTGAATCAATTAATCATCTTGAAAAGTTCAATGGGAATATTCTTTATCAAAGAAGTATCAGCAATACCAGAACAAAGACTTGATCAATGTTAATTAACCTTGATGACAAGGAATCAACCATGACGAAATAGTTAACCTTGTCAAGAGAACATAACACCTTATTAAGGGTTTTAGGACCATAATCTACATTTTATCTTTGGAGATTAGTAGCATAAATATCTGTCTTAAATTAGCTAAAACTCTCAAATAACATTTAAATATTAAAGTTTAACTCAATAGACTATTAGTTTAGTAGACTAAAAGTCTCAATAGTAGATTATTCCTCCTTCAAAAAATGAATTTGTATATATTATAAATAAAGGTCCAGTTTCTCTAAAGGGCAAATCACTAATTATGGTCTGCAAAATTAGGGGATGCAGAGCAACGTCTGGATCACTCAAAGCGAATCATTGCAGAAGCTGAGAAGACGACCATGGTGGTAGGCCAAGCCACCACCCCAATGATGAACAATCTAACCAACTGGTCACAGAGCCTTCACCATTTTGATTCCTCAGCCTACAACACTGCAGTAGACTCTGCTAGAGATGCAGGTATTATACAGAACATTCTCATATCTGATTAGGTATTGGAGTTAGCCATTATATTTATGTATTTGGCAGCATGGTACAGTCTCAGAGACAGGAGTGGAGGATTTGAAATCTGAAGAATTGGGTCAAATTTTTGCTCTGCCACTTACAAGCAAGGTGACATTGGGAAAATTACTTCCCTTCTATGAAGCAGAACTTCTTCAACTTTTTCCATTCACAACTCCTTTTCGCCGAAGAAATTTTTATTTGGTTCTAAGTATAAGTATACAAATCAAACATTTACTGATAATAAATCATAAAAATGTATCTTAAAATAATTGTTTGATATATATAATTGATTTATTAAAGATGAAAGCAAATTTGCATACTAATGAGATGAATGTGCTTGTTTATTTTTACATAAAGAATTAAATCGTAATGGAATATTTGATACTGCAGGATGTAGAATATTAAAAAACCTTTTACTATTGCCAAATTTTTTACAACACCCACATTCAGTTATTCAATCCCATATGGGGTCACAATCCATATTTTAAGAAGCTTTGCTCTATACCTTATCTTAGAGGTCTAATGTAGCCTTTACAATCCCAAACAGTGCTAAATCTATAATGATAGGATCTTCCTCTATTAAAGGATGCCCTTTATTAAAAAGTTCTAAATGTATAAACCCAAAATTCCATGACAGTCATATTTTTATAAAGATTATCACGCTATTGTGTCCCTTTATGGAACATGAGTTTTGTGTGTCTGGACTATAAAATCTTACAAATTTTGAAAAGAATCAGTTTCTTTCAACACTGGTCTAAATGCTAAGGATAAAAAGAAAGGCAAAAGTAGCTTCTTGTCTCCAAAGACTCACTATCCAATAGGGTAGACAGCACACAATACATTATTTAATGGCAAAGAGATATTGCAGGGGGCATCCAGGATGAGAAAAGGAACATAAAGTTATAAAGAAGCTATATTTTGTTGAATGTTAACAATTGTATCTGTGCCTGGGACTTTAGTAATGAACTAAACTAGAGAGATGACACAGTACAATATATAAAAAATTGACCTCAAAGCTAAGAACTGAATTCAAGTCTTCTCATAAGGCAAAGTGGGATCTATAACTCTGAGCAAATCACTTAACCCAGAATATTATGAATTACAGCCTCCATTAGTAGAGGAAGTTTTCCCCCTCTATTCTAATGAAATCACAAGTTCAGTCCTTGAATGACAAATACAAGATATTGCAAAAGTCTTAGTGCAGTTTTAAGCTATTAAAGTTTGAAACCACACTAAGACTTTTACAACAGCCTGTATAGAAGATTAAATTGTAGATAATCACAAAGGGAAGGAGGATTGAAAAAGGCTTCTTTGCAGAAGATTGGATTTTATATTCTCGGAGTTTTTATTCTAAGAAAATCTGCCTCATACCTTATAATACAGAGACCAGAATACTTAATAGCACCCTTTGATGGATATTGATCATAAGCTTTAGCTTTCAAGTTTATTTTCTCTTCTAATGAAAAGTATCTGAATTTTTTTTCTTCTTCCTGATATTTCACTATAACTCAGTCTCCTCATTTGATTGCAGTACAATGTTTGGGTACAAAGTAATTGTCTAATGTACTACCAGTCTATCTATCTATCCATCCATCTATCTATCTTCCTGAAAATTTAGATGATATCAAGACATTTACAGTTAGTCTGTGTTTTCTGCTAATTTCAGTAAGAAATTTGACCGAAGTTGTCCCCCAGCTCCTGGATCAGCTGCGTACAGTGGAGCAGAAGAGGCCTGCAAGCAATGTTTCAGACAGCATTCGGAGGATCAGAGAGCTCATTGCACAAACCAGGAGTGTAGCTAGCAAGGTAAGACATTAGAAGGGAACAGTGGGTCCCTTGTGATCCTGAGAGCAAAGAGTTTAATTTCAAGACCTTAGATCACTTTCTAGCTTCAGATTTTAGGACTGCATAATCTCATATGAACCATAAAGCAGGGAAGTCTCAGCATCATTTGAAGGGAAAACTAGTATTAGAGAGAACCCAATTCATGAATTTGGTTGTGCTTTTATTTTTAACATTTTTTTCCTTTTCTCAACTTTAAGTTCTAAATTCACTCCTCTCCCATTCCTTCCCCACCCATTGAAAAGACAAGCAATATGATATAAATGATATATGTGAAATCATGTAAAACATTTCCTTATTAATTATATAAAAAAGTAAGAAAAATAAAGTGAGAATATACCTCAGTTTATGCTCAAAGTTCTTCAGTTCTCTCTCTAGAGATGAATAGCATTTTTCATTATGAGACCTTTGGAAATGTCTTGAATTATTTCATTGAACAGATGCAATAATCTATTGCTAGATCTTTCACAGTTGATTATTGTTATAATGTTGCTGTTATTGTTTATATTGTTTTCCTGGTTCTACCCCCTTCACTTTGCATCAGTTTCCACATTTTTCTGAAACCATCCCCCTAGTTATTTCTTATGGCACAATTGCATAGTGGTTAGCTTTGACATCAGGAAAAATATGTTCCTAACATACAGGAGCTATGTGACTCTAGAAAAGTTATTTAACCTCTAAGTGCCCCAGGAAACTCTATAATATGAGAATTATAGATAAGTTGCTGATCTGCATTAGCAGAGGGGGTTTCTACACTGGAAGTTCCCCACAACAATAAGATTACAGTTTCCTCCCAAAAAGTGCATGTAAACACATATTATTATTATTATTTTTGCCGAGGCAATTGAGGTTAAGTGACTTGCCCAGGGTCACACAGCTAGGGAATGTTAAGTGTCTAAGATCAGATTTGAACTCAGGTCCTCCTGACTTCAGGGCTGGTGCTCTATCCACTGTCCACCTAGTTGCCCCGTAAACACATATTATGTATTTGTTATATATAAATATGTGATACATATAAATATATGACTAAAATATAACTATATACTGTGCTTACTCAAACAATAATTTGGCTGAATTCAGCATTCTAAAAATGTCTAAAATTGAATACATACGTTTAGATATTAAATATATACTTATATAAATAAATTTGATTATATATTTACATATATAATATATTTTATTTGTATTATATAGAAATATGTGATATTTATCAATATATTTATCATAAATATATAAATATATTTATATGTGCATATATTATATGTGCATACATATAATTATTTGCATATTTATGGTATAGCAAAGGGTTTTTTTTCCAATTTTAAACTTTAATAGAAAAATTGCACTAAGATTTTTGGAAAACACTGTATACCTGACACATACAAGCCTGACACATACAATACCTGACAATCACAACCTCTCAGTGTCAAGTCAATTCTCTAAGACTCTAAGTTAGAGAAAAGATAATGAGCTGAACTGGTAAACCAGTTCACAAATCACCAGTTCCTGTCCCTGTATTACATTATAACTATCTATATATTTAATTGACCCATAAGTTGCAAATCCCTTGAGAATATGGACCTTATCTTACATCATTTTTGCATCATTTTCAGCACCTTTCACTTTGCAGATATTAGGTATTCAATAAATGTTTACTAAATTGATTTAAATTGAATCCAATGACCAAAGATGGAGACAAGGAACAGTGGATGAGAAAAAAAACCAGTGATCAATATACAAATTTCCCAGAGCACAACTCTTACCACGTACTCAATATCTAACATGAGACAACATTTTGTGTTTCTAGATTCAAGTCTCCATGATGTTTGATGGTCAGTCAGCAGTTGAAGTCAACACCAAAACTAGCGTGGATGACTTAAAAGCTTTTACTTCCATGAGTCTGTACATGAAACCTCCAGCAAAGTCATCAGTGAAGAATGAGAATGCAGATAGATTTATCTTATATCTTGGAAGCAAAAATGTAAGCATAATCAAATTTTATTTTAAATTATAAAGCATATAAATTTTTAAAATTTTTAAAATCTTTTTCTGGAACATTATATAAAGTACCCTGGATTTAGACACAGGAGTCCTGAATTCATATCCCAGTTCTGTCCTTTACCTTGGAAAAGTACGACCTTCTACTGACATTGGCAAAGTTACCTGACTTTCTAGACTTCCATTTTCTTTTCTATGGAATATGGAAGTTTGGATTCCATCTCCACTATTACTTCTATTTCTAAATCTATTATCTCTGATCCTATAATTAGATACCCTACAAGTCACCTTCCAGTTCTTTTTCTATTATCCTAGGCAGTGTCACCAAACATACAGAATTTCTACCCTGGAATGGATTCATCCAAAATGATTGTGAATTTAATGACAGACCCAATTTGCAACTCAAAGACAAGTAATCGCTTTTCCATGTATGGTTTTTTTTTTTTTTGGAGGTCATTTTACATGAACTTTTCACTGCTAGCTCTGGAAGTTTCAAATAAACCTTTCAGGAGCACAGATTTTTAAAACAACCTCTGTTTGAATAATATAATATAATGTGGTAATATAATATTACCACAAAATACTGTATGGCAGTGTCTTGAGTTATGCTATCAATCAGCACTAGCTCCCTTAATCAACCAAACAATTCCAGCATATTTCTGTTCAAAACTAAATTGAAACACATCTGCAGTCACTCCATCCTATTCCCAGGGTAGTATCAGCAGGCTAAAGTCAGTTCCAATATAGCCAAACAAACCTATATGAACAGGGTAGGCTGCTCATATACAAATCTAAACACTGCCTGCACTGGCAATCCTGCATTGGAATATGAATTTAAAGACATTATTTGTAACTATTCCATAATAGTCTTGTTCTTGTTTCAGGCAAAAAGTGATTATATGGGTCTTGCAATCAAAAATGATAACCTCGTATACATTTATAATCTGGGAAACAAGGATGTGGAGATTCCTCTAGACTCTAAACCAGTCAGCACTTGGCCAGCCCACTTCAGTATTGTCAAAATTGAAAGGTAACTATGAATGATATAGGTTGTTTTGTAAATGTCATAAGATGTCTCTTTTTTCCCTTTTTTTAATTTAATTTTTTTGTTTTATTTTATGTTCTGAACTGTCTCTCTCCTTCCCTTCCCACTCCACATGAGAAAAGACCACCATTTGACAGATATAAATAAATATAGATATATGATATATATGAATGAATATAGATATACTAAAGATAATAAAAAAACATACTTTGCACACTTCTATCAGTTCATTCTCTGAAAGTATCTTCCTTCATAGGTCCTTTGTAGTTGATTTAAGTACTAAGCTTAATAGTTCCCAGTTATTCTTTGAACAGTATTTTTGTTACTAGATATAATATTCTCTTGGTTCTGTTCATTTCACTTTTTATTTCATGCAAAGTTTTCTGTTTTTCTGAAATTAACCTGCTCATCATTTCATATAGCACAGTAGTATACCAAAGTTTTATTTTATTCTTCTGAGTATAGTAAAACATGTAAGTATATAAATATATACATATATATCCTTATCCTATAAGACCCTGTCTCTAATGACATATAAAGATAGAAGAGAGAGAGAGAGAGAGAGAGAGAGAGAGAGAGAGAGAGAGAGAGA
>JAJPUD010005818.1:82299-147511 GCA_023553655.1 Myrmecobius fasciatus
AGAGAGAGAGAGAGAGAGAGAGAGAGAGAGAGAGAGAGAGAGAGAGAGAGAGAGAGAGAGAGAGAGAGAATGAGAGGAGAACTTATATCCTGATTGGCAGCTAGGAAACTCAGTGGATAGAGCACCAGGCCTGGAGTGAGGAAGATCTGAGTTCAAATACAACCTCAGATACACACAATTATGTGACCCTGGGCAAGTCACTTTGTCTTGACCCTGTTTGCTTCAATTTTCTCATCTGTAAAATGAGTTCAAAAAGAAGATGACAAAGCACTTCAGTATCTTAGTCAAAAAAATCTCAAATGGAATCATAAAGAATAGAATACAACCGAAACTATTGAAGAGCAAGAAGTCCTAACTCATGCAAATAATGAATCCTTTGAAGTAGCCACTATCTGAAGTTAAAATAATGTAAAATACAATCATTGGCTCCAGCCCAATAGAAATATATCATGAAAATTTAAATAATGTGTCCACAGGATTCATTATTTTCATAAAAGGGGATCTATCTGGATAGATAGATAGACAGACAGACAGATAGATATGTATATAAATACATACATATCTATATACATAAATACACATAGAGGAAGAAAAAGAAAATTATCAGGAACTTTTTTTCTATTTGTATCTTGTATATTTTCTTTCTCTTCCTGTATAAATATTATCTTCTATTCTTTTGTCCATCACAATTTTTTCTTTCTTCATTTTTTAAGGAGAAATTTCCCCCAGTTAAGATACTTCCTATTTATTACATCTTAGCTAATAAAACCCATGAATTTATTCCAAGACATCTTGTCTTTTTTTTCTTTCACTGATTTTTGGAGTTTGTGGATATTTATTATTACTATAAAATTTAATCATTGCCTTTTAACAAAAAGAAAAATATTTTAATAACATTTTTGCATAAGAAAAGAGAGAACCTTTCATAGGTTTTGTTTGGTCAATAAACACTGTAAACCATTCTTTGAGGGCATGAACTACTGGTTGGTTTTTGTTGTTGTATTTTTAAATCTTTCTCTCTTGGGCCTAGTACAATAGATGACACATAGTAGATGCCTGGTAACTAATTTTTGAATCAAACTGAATTTATCTCAACAGGGTAGGAAAACATGGGAAAGTATTCCTAACAGTCCCAAGCCTAACCAGCACAGCTGAAGAAAAGTTTATCAAGAAAGGAGAAGTCTCTGGTGATGACTCCCTCTTAGATTTGAATCCAGAGGACACTGTCTTTTATGTTGGGGGAGTGCCACCAAATTTTAAGGTAAGACAAATTGTACCTACTGGATATTTGGCTAAAGGTATTTTTTCTTACAAGTAATTTTTAATTCTTAAGCAATTTTTCTTACACACTTCTCAGGTTTAGAAGGATTCAATTACAAGGTGACCCTAATTTTCATTAGAAGCAGCAGCTTAAGAGTCAGTGTCCAGTAAGCTGGTTTAGGGATCAGATTCATGTCTGATACATAAGGAGCAAGACACTTAAGCTCTCTTTGTCCTCAAGCTACTCTCTAAGACTATAAAATGGTAAAGATGCCAATTTACATTTAGTTCCTCACTAGGAAGCTCCCCAACCATGAAATCACAGATCTGAAACTCCGAAAAAGAGATACCTTAGTTTAGTGACTAGGGCACTGAATGTGGCATCTAGAAATTAGTTTGTTTCATTTTATTTACTTTATCACTAATATCCAACACTTTCAACCCATTGTTAATGATTCCATTCTTTGCCAACAATGTAAATTTTGAAATACTACTAATTCTTACTCAGGTGCCTCCATAGGTGATGAAATAACATGTGTGATAGCAATAAGACTGTCTAGTTTGGCCTGAACCACAAAATGGACTACATCTTGTTGGGGACATCACAATCTTGTGCTTCAGTTTAGCAAATTCTGGAAACAGTTTTTCTAGGGATTATAAGACTCTAGGGGATTGATTTATCATAACCAGGCCACCAAAAACTAATTCATAATTAAAATACCCACTTACTAATGAGGAATATGAATTCATTTATTCATTAAATATGTATTAAGCATCTATTTTATGCAATACCCTGACCTAGGTGCTAGAGGAAGCATATAGTAAAAAGAACATACACACAGATAAATATAACTTTTAAAGAATATAAATAACAAGGCTCTAAAGTGCCCTGTGAGACTTATCAAGGAAATAAACACATGGTCCAAGAATGGGGAAGTTAGTTATCTGTATAGGAAGTTCACTTTTGAAAAGTAGGTTTACTGAGCAGACCAAGTTAAAGATGAATAGTTGTCCATGGTAAATATGAACTTAGAAGAGTTTTATATATATATATATATATATATATATATATATATATATATATATATATATAGTCAAAAAGATGTACCCATTAAGCTGATCAATCAATTCATCAGTTAAGTGTTAAGTATTTATTAAGTCTCTACTCTCCTATACAGTAGGCTTTAGAAAAACAAAGTCAAAAATTAAGCAGACCCTGCCTTTAAGGGGCTTATATCCCACAGGATATATATATATATATAATATCAATACAATAATATCAATAAGTCCAAAATAGTCATCACTCTGACAGCAAGATGGCTTGGTAAATAGAGTGCTGAATCAGGAAGATTTGACACCAAGGCTTAGAAACTTACTATGTGACTTTAGGTAAGTCATTTAACTTCTGCCTCAGTTTCCTGAACTATAAAATGGGAATAATGATAGTACATTTGATGTGAGGATCCTGTGAGATAATATTTATAAAGCACTTAGTTCAAGGCCTGATCTATAGTAGGCATTTAATAAATGTTTGTTTCGTTTCTTCCTTTTTTTCTGTTCAGATATGGTGAGTTCTTTTTTTTTCCTAGTAAGAAAAATTTAAATTTGTTTGCCTAAAATTCTACCCCTTCGCCAGCAGATGCCATTTTAGCTTTTTAGTTTTATTGCTTCCCCATCAGATACATCCAAATATATATATATGTGTGTGTGTGTGTGTACATATATATATATATATATATAAACACACTCTAAACTAACATGTTCTGTGTTCTTTTGCCTCTATATTAATGCTCTTAGACCTGATTATAATTGGAATTAGATTAAAATGTGTAATTGGGAAATATTCAACAAAATAAATAAAAATACAGTAAAGCATAGGTAACATTACTTTTTAAAACTAAATTAACATATAGCCTATAGGGCTTCATGTATGGATTGGTGGCTCTCATATCTATATGAGTTTGATCCATGCTTCTGTATATCCCTTGACTAGACCTTGTGTTCCACAAAGACAAGAATTTTGTTGTTGCCACTGCTGTTCACTAGTTTCAGTCATGTCTGACTCTTTATGACTTACTTGGGAGTTTTCTTGGCAAAGATGCTGGAGTGACTTGTTACTTCCTTCTCCAGTTCATTTTACAAATGAGTAAACTGAGGTAAACAGAAGGTTGGCCTGGGGTCACATAGCTTGTAAATGTCTGAGATGGGATTTGAACTCTGGAATATGAGTATTCCTAACTCTAGACACTTCTATCTATTGTGCCACTTGGATATAAATCTAGTTCAGCTGCCACCTGTTCCATGAAGTCTTCCCTAACCACATCCTTACCCCCACCCTCCCCCCATCAACACACACTCAGGAAAGTATCTCTTCCTCCTCAAATTATCTCAAAACACTTTGTACAGATCTTGTTTGCCTTTAGCACATATTCTCTTATATCATACATGCTTGTATACATGTCATTTTTTCACCTACCAACACCTCATTAGGTTGTAAGCAGTTTTAGTAAGGGTCTTTAGCTTCTTTATATTCCTAAAATCTAACACAATGACTTAAATAAATGTTTATTTGGTCAAAATGAAATAACTGCTTTATTGCAACATTGTAAGTCTTCCTTATCAACTTACCACTTTTGTTCTATAAATATTGATGACACTAGACTAGGGTGGTAGTTTGTTTTTTAAAAAGCTTTTCAACAGCACCATACATAGAGCAAGCATCCTTTCCTCCTCTGCCCTTGATAGTTCTGCTGGTAATTGCCTTCCAACTCTCTAAGTATTAAATAATTAAGTATCATTTCCATCCAGAAGAGCCACATAAAATTTTTAACTGACTGCTCATACTTCCCAGGTAAGACTTAGAGGAAATATCTAAGAATCAATCAATCAATCAATAAGCAATTATTCAACACTTAATATGTGCTAAAGACTGTGTTTAGCCCTGAGGACACAAGACCAAAAAAAATTAAATTAAATTAAATCATCTCTGCTCTCCAGATCTGAAAAACTGCCTGTGTTTTTGTGATATCTAGGTATATACCAGCTTCCCAGAATTTTTCACTTTTGACTAGATATGTGGGGATTACACAATACTCCCATAATCTAGATGTTCAAGTCCATGGAAATGTTAAGTCATTTTACTCAATCATCTCTGTTCTAGGGTTTTTGTTAGTCCTAAAGACCCTGAGACCCTATCATTAAATCCATAATCCCCCTGCATTGGAGGTCTTGTTTTATATGTTTATATGTGTGTTTTTTATATCCCTTTTCTCTACAACACAGCTTCCCGCTAGTTTGAACCTGCCCGGTTTCATTGGTTATCTGGAGTTGGCCACTTTGAATAATGAGGTGATCAGTTTATATAATTTTAAGCACATCTACAACATGGACCCTTCAAAATCGATACCCAGTGCAAGGTAAGATATGTTTAAGAATATAGGAAGTCCTGTATAATTACAGAATAGTGTAAGAGAGGTCAGGTACAAACAGAGGTTTGATGTACCCAATTTCCTTCATGAAAGCTAGTTTTGAACTAGCATAGTAGATCATACCTGTCTCCTTAAGTTTTTCTTCCTGTGTACACAGAGCAAATCGAAAGATCAACTCAAGAAATACTCTACAACTTCCAGGTCTAAGTATATGGTCCTACAGTATTGTGAAGTGAGAGAAATTATTATTTCTTTCTTATATTAATAACCACTTATTGAATTAGGACTAAGGTTTCATCCTTTCCTATTTCATCATTCTCTATTAGGTCAAATCAGTCCCTGAAGTATAGGAATGATAATGAAATTGGATTTTAGCATTCTCTTTAATCTTGTTCAGACCCCACCCAACTACTGAACATTAGTTCTGATTAAAGAGTAAAAAGAATTTAATCTGAGTGAATTCTGATCCACTGTGTTCTACTCCAGCTTGGGCAAGGGAATAGAACATTTGTCTAGATTGTCCAAGGCTTAGGATGGTATGGGAGTAAGAATGACATGATCAAAGTCATATCCCCAAGCCTTTCATTAAAATAGGTCTACCTCTCATTATAATATTCATCCTTGTCATTAATTGGCAACCAATCAGAATTGATTGCCCTCTGTCAGGAACATCCAGTTTTCCAAAGGCATATGGGTCAACAGTCCTCCATGATCTATCCTTGGTTTAGGAGAGATACCCAAATGACCATCCTTTTGTTAATTATTCCCTAGCCATAAATAATAAAATGATTAATTATCCAGAAATTATGTCTTTCAAACTTTTTGTATGTCACATGACCTAAGAAGGAAACAACCCTAGAATGAAACTTGAGAGGCTAATATTCTGTTAAGTAGTAAGTAAAATTACTACTCTCTTAGTGTATGGGGCCTGGACAAAACACTCTGTTTGGACATGTCATTTTCCTAACTTTTCTTCCTTTTTACTCTAATGGAAATAGTGGTGTCCCACCAAAATGTTGTGAAGCTCATTAAGAAAAGGTACTAGATTGAGTAATCTTATTCATTTTGCGTTTTTACATTACTATTTCAGGGATAAACTAGCCTTCACTCAAAGTCGGGCGGCCAGTTATTTCTTTGATGGTTCAAGTTATGCAGTGGTAAGGGATATCACAAGGAGAGGAAAATTTGGACAGGTGACACGTTTTGACATTGAAGTTAGAACACCAACAGCCAATGGATTGGTGCTCCTCATGGTGAATGGGGTGAGTAACAATTCTGCCTTTTAATAATGCTATCTCTATTTTTATGTTTTCCTTAGTTCGCATGAATATGATTGTAAAGAATTCCCCTTGGAAAAGCATACTTTGTTATCAAATTGCATTTCAACTTTTGAAGAAAAAATTGGATTATTTTTAAGGTAGCAATAACACCAAATAAATTGTTTTTTTGAAATAAATAGACCATGCATTATATAATTGGCTATAATTTGATATCTTCCTAATGCTTCTATGCAGCTAAAACAAAGTGTAGAATTAATAGAAAAATGAAAAAAATAACAAAATATGAGAATAGGACCTCAAGTAATATCAACATTGTCAACTATTAATAAGCACTTTTTAAGAACCTCCTGTGTTCCAGGCTCTAGCAAAATTTGAGCAAGATGATTAAAATATCTTTTAGTATTTCTACAGAAGCCTCTGATAGCCACTATACTTTGATGCTTTGGAAATAGGAACTATGTCATAATTCCATGGCTTTACACATTTACTTGAATCTTGCCATTTCTGAATTTTAATAAAAAACACCTCCAGTATAGTTGCATAGTAAAGTAGTTTAACTGACACAAAATGATATTATTACAACATGTGTGGTCAAAATTTACAATAATATTGTGGTTATTATTATAAATTCAGTGTCTCGATGTAATATATAAGTTTAAATACTCATTTGATTTTAAACCATTTTATAACACACTGGGAGATTACAAATGGAATTTAGGAATCATTTTGTTCTTAATTCTGGCACTTTTTTCTATCCTTTTTTTCTTCCTGCATAAAATTTATTGTCAATGACAATTTTTTTTTAATTTATTGGTTTTAAGGTTGTTTTCAGCATAGATTTGATTTCAATAGTTCTCATTTTATTTTTGATGGGTAACTCACATTGCCTAACATAATTTAAGTTCAAAAAATTACATTCAGAAATACAAGGTGGGGAGACATGATTAGACAGTGGCAAGCTTTAATGGACTGAAAACTCAAAATGAGGCAGCAATATAATGTTGTAACCAAAAAAAGCTAATATGAATTCCATTTATGTTGAAAGGCATTGCTTCCAGGAACAAGTGAAAGGGGCCATATACTCTGCTAGTGGTTTGATATGGTCTTTGTACTTTGTTCAGTTCTGGTCACCATGTTTTAGCATACACACTGAGAAGCTACAAGCCAGAAATATGTAACCAGGTTGGTGAAGGGCCTTGAGAAGATTTCACACAAAAACTGATTAAAGGAATCAGGGATGTATAATCTATAGAAAAGAATATGAAGGATGAGAATTGCCGGTTGTCTCCTAGTACTTAAAGGGCTGTCATGAAGAAATGGAATTTAGATGTGTTATTTGTCCCCAGAGGACAGAAATTAAAAAAAAAAAAAAAGGCTAATTTAGGCTTGACATCTAGGGAATTTTTTTTTTACAATTAGAGCTATGCAAAAGTGTAATGAGTTGCCTCAGGAGGTTCCTCCTAATTAAAGATCTTCTGGGAAAGAGTAAGTGACTATATGGTGAATATTTTGTAGTGGGAGGCCCTTGGAGATTTGGATTAGACCACTACATAGTTTGTGAGACTCCTTCTAACTCTACCATTCTGTGATTCTATGATGATTCTCATACATTATTGGAAAAAATAAAGCAGTTAAGTCCATAGACTTCAATTTACCCAGTTTTCAGGAAATGAAAATGATCAGACTACTGTAATCAAGCTTCAAAACTCTTCCCATGGATTTATTAAGTAGAATGATGAATACAAGAACAGATACTGGTTCTGAGTCACTAGTACAATACATTGGCATTTGAAGAAAGATCATATTAAATTAGGAAATAGTTGTTTCACAGATGTTTTGGTAGAAGTGGTTTTACTAGACATGTAAGATCTTGCCAAGATTTATGTCTCTATACAAGTCCATCATCTGATTCATCAATATTGTCTTGTGTCCACAGAGTACATTTTTCAGCCTGGAGATGAGGAATGGCTACCTGAATGTATTTTATGATTTTGGGTTCAGCAATGGTCCTGTGCATCTTGAAGACTCCCAAAAGAAAGCGCCAATTAATGATGCAAAATACCATGAGGTACCAATAATTGAAGACCTAATTCTGCATTTTGATTCATTGCTTTAAACATCTGTCCCCATAAGCAGGTTTTCCTACTAATGAAATGGATGGACTATTCCATTAAAGCACAAAATAGATCATTCACCTTTTCTCCAATGCCAGCACACTAGTTCCTAAATAAGGATTGATAGCTTTCATAAAAAATGCATTATTGACATATTCAAAAATGTCTTGTTGTTAAAGGGCTTATGTCAGCTCTAAATATAATTCATCAAAACAATTCAATCAATCAATCAACAAGCTTAAACTGTCAGAGAAGAGATCATGCCTTTCTCTTTTTTTAATCTTTGTATTTCCAGTACCTAGTACAGTGCCTGGCACGTAGTTGCATGCTAGCTAGTTGTAATAGTACAGAATACTCCATAATATGTGCATATACATATATGTATAATACATGTATATCATAAAATCTCCCAGGGGAGGACAGTTATTAAGATCAGCTCTGTCTTCACTGTAAACTCTCTTAGAATTATTTGTTTTAATGGTGCTCTTGAAAGGTATACATGAGGGTTTTCAAATTCAGTCAGCTTTGGGAAAAACTTGCAGTTAGAGAATGTCATTCCTTTTCATTTCCAGAGTTCTGTTTTTAATAAAAGAGGAAAGCAATAGCAATTTTGCTGGCTTAGAGAATAATTGCTAAATCATAAATGATAGTTACTATGCAACCAAGATGCAAACAGTTTACAGCTGTCATCTAGGGCCCAGAGGGGAGAATCGTTTTCCAGCACCTCACCAACTATCTTCAGTTTGCATAGAGACCTTTTAATGGCCACTTTCCAGTGAACAAACTCATGACTCAGAAGCAGCATAGAGAAGACGGCATGCTTGTGGTAGAACTGCATTATATGCATCTGTATCTGCTTATTATTCTCCCACTTCACACACACACACACACACACACACACACACACACACACACACCCCTTCTAAGTGGCCCAGGTCATTCACATTCACAATGGCACACTGAATAGCTCCTACCATCACTGCCATATGGATAACCCATCCTAACTGGATTCAGTCAGTTAACAAGTATTTATTAAATGTTTACAAAGTTGTCCAGTATCACCTGATTTTATGAATTTATTTGGGATTTCTTGACAAAGATAGTGGAGTATCTTTCTTCAGCTCATTTCACAGATGAGAAAATTGAGGCAAACAAGGATAAATGACTTAGTAAGAGTCACACAGCTACTAAGTGTCTGAGGTCAGATTTGAAAGGGAGCTCTATCCACTGCATCACTTAGGGCCAAGTATTATGTTAAGTGGTTGATGGTCTACAAAGAAAGGCAAAAGCAGGTCCCTGCCCTCAAGGACCTTACTTTCAAATGGAGAAGGCAACCCTTGAATAACTAGATTTATTCCAGATGTAGAAGTACCTTCCTAGTAGATGGAAGGTAATCTGAAAGAAAAAAGTTTTAGTATTGGGGGAATGATAAAGATTTCCCAGCCTGGGTAAAAATACTTAAACAAACTACTTCATTTCTGATCTATTGATTTCCTAAATTGGCCTTGGCTTGCTGTTATTCCTTTCAGATTTCAATCATTTACCACAATGATAAAAAAATGATTTTGGTAGTTGACAGACGGCACGTGAAAAGCATGGATAATGAAAAAATGAAAATACCTTTTACAGATATATACATTGGAGGAGCTCCTCCAGAAGTGTTACAATCCAGGTGAGTTTTGTGATTAAATCAGTATCTATTCATATACTAGGCAAAATACCAAGTGATTTATATACAGTATAGATCATCTATCACCTGGGTTATTATAGTAGCCTCCTAACTGATCTCCCTGTACTCTCAAGTCTCCGGTAGGTACCAAGATGATTTGTCTCAAGTTCTGATCTAACCATGTTACTCCCTACTCAGTAAGGTCCAGGGGCTCTCTATTTTATGTAGAATCAAATAAAAGTTCCTTTGTTTAATTTTTAAAGCCTTTCACAATCTGGCCAGAGTCTAGCTTTCTGGTTTGCTATTGTCCTTCATTCTTGAAAATCAAAATGATATATGTTGGAGTCAAAGTACATTGTATACAACTATGACTAATCTGACCAATAAAAACTTGGAAGACTCTACCATTGGTCTGGGACAAATAGTCCATATGAATATTTGGAGGGGAGATGTTTCTAAATTTGTGCATCTCGCATTTCTTTTGAGCTAATGATTCTGCTTTGCTCATAGAGCACAGTGCCCTCTGACCATGGGCACACTATGCTGGGCAGATCTGTGCCAGTGTCTTCCATGTCATGCAAAAGATTCCAGAGTTCTAAAGAGAGACTCTGAGAGTGTCCTTGGGTCACTTCTTCCCTCCATGTGAGCACTTACCTGTTCAAGTTCTCTGTAAAAGTCTTAGGCAAATATTTAAACACTATTCCCCTTCTTTTAATATAAAATCTAACTGGCCTTCTCACCATTCCTTGCACACAGTACTCCTCTCATCTCTATGCCTTTACAAGAGCCATCTTCCATCCCTTGATTTTCTTTCTTTAAGAGACTCTTTCTTTAAGAGACTCAGCTCAGTCACTAGCTTCTAGATGAATGTCTTCTTTCGCTCACCTCCAACTGCTAGTGCCTTAACTCCCTAAAATACCTTATATCTATTTTGTATGTATTCATTTATGTGCATGTTGTCACTCCCAAAAGAATGCAAATTCCTTGAGAATAGAGACTTTCACATTTGTCTTCACATTACCTGTATTTCACATGGTATCTCTTGATACATGTACTAGCTTGATTAATTTTCCAGAAACTATGTCTCTTGAACTTTTTATACACCATAGTTGGAAGAGACCCCAGGAGTAAACTGGTTCTACCCACATTTAAACAGAAATCCCTTCTATAATATCATTAACAAGTGGCATCATGGCTGCCATTTGAAACCTCCAGGATATGAAAAATCCACTTGAGATGCCCATTCCATGAGAGAACTAATTCCTTACATAGAATTAAAACCTTCCTCTCTTTTATTTGTCTCCTTTGTTCCCAGTTCTGCCCCTCAAGGTTCAAGCAAATTAAGTCTAATTCTGTCTTCCATCTCACAGCCTTTCCAATGACCTTCTCTAGGCAAAAACATTCCTAATTTTTTCAACCAATCTTTATATAATACAGTTAGTAGTCTTCACCCTGTCCTTTTTTGGTCCTCCTTTGGAATATTTCAGACATGATCTTCAGGGGGAAATATAACAATGCTATCACTTATTTCACTCTTAACTCTCTCCTTTTAAAACAGCCTATTATTGCTTTTTTTAGTTGTCATTTCAGATGATTTTATCACATTAATATTTAGACAAGCATTGAGAGATGAGAGTGATAGGATAGGTGGAAGATAAAATTTCCATGATGAGTGACTGGGCGAATGAGGATGCCCCTGAAAGAAACAAAGTCAAGATGAAGAATTGATCTATGGGGGGGAAAGTGATGAGTTCAACTTTGGCTATATTGAGTTTGTAAAGTAACAGTATTATGTAACTTTAGATTAATTTAAAATTCTAAATTATATTTTAAGTTCTATATTTATAGTTCTATTCAAACCCAAGATTGGTATAGATGATCAAATGCCTCATAGCCTGAAAATTAAAGCTACTTCAAATTCTTTCTAGAGCTTAGAATTAATTTTATAAATACATTTACTTTACTGAGAGATAGATAAGAATTATGTCATTTAAAAAATCCTGTTTTTTTCAATGGTACATCTATATTCTGGATGTTTTGTGCAATATTTAAATTAGAATAACTGAATTTAAACTGATTTTCTTTTTTGCAGTAATAGAAAAGTACACCTTCCATTAGATGTCAACTTCAGGGGCTGCATGAAGGGTTTCCAGTTCCAAAAGAAGGATTTCAATTTATTGGAGCAGCCAGAAACGTTGGGAGTTGGTTATGGCTGCCCAGAAGACTCACTTGTAAGTATCAACAAAATATGCCAGAAGTTAAAATCACTAATTTATAGGACAAGTGCATTTGTAAATCTTCAGAATCTACTTCCTCTGAAAAAAGTATATAAATTCTGAGTTCCCTGCTACTAATAATAGTTGGCTTTCCTAGCTAGAAAAAGAATCATTGAGCGTAACAAAACCTTGGAAATCATTTGTTTAGCTTGTTTTCCTTTTCAAAAGAAGGAGGTAAGTATGAGAGGTTAATTCAAATAATTAGTTTGGGGAAGCTATTCTTCCTCCTATTCTTATACTTTTGGAAGCATCGCATCTAGTCTTACTCATTTGTAAGCCTTATTCCTTCCACTAAAAAGATTGAAAAGAGCCTGCTTCTATGTGAAGCAACTGAATTCTGTCTCTAGAATGAACTCTTAAGTAGGGCTGCAGACTGTGACAATGTGCACACCTATAAACATACCTACTTGATCACACTAGCAAGTTTCTTAAGGACAGTCATCCTTACAAAATGTAACACAATACCTTGCACATAGCAGCTATGTAACATTTAAGTTGTTGAATAAATAAATTTATGATTTGACCTTGCTTTTATTTTGAATGTGATAAAATCTGAATAGATGCAAATATTCCAAAAACCATTGATAAAATTCACCATCAGGTATATGCGATGTCTTATAGTCCATTATCTTCAAAACCTGTCACTTCTCTACCTTAGAATGCTGCCAGGCAACAAGAAGGATAAGACAAAAATCAACACTTCAAAACACTGTAGTCTCTGACATGATTATAAAATTCTAGTTTAAAAATTCCCAGAGCAAAAATGTACCATGGAAGTACTTCTTTTCATATTCCAGTCATTTTCAGCACATAATCTAACTATCCATATTTGTTATGACTTCCCTCTCCCCTCTCCCCACAATGGGAAATAGGAGAGAAAATAAATTCTCATTAATCAGAAAAAAAGGAAAAAATAATATGTCATCTGAATCCAAGTCACTGAACATACTAACACTAGAAGAGCCCTTTTATTTTCAAGAAAAAGAAAATTTCTGCAATAATAGCTGTCCCAGTGGAATGAGAAAAATTATACAGACCTCAAAAGGAGTGAGCTTACCTCCGTGCATAGTTAAGTTATCCAAAAGAACAAGAGGCCCATATTCTGGAAGACTGAAGAACTGAGATCTAACCATCAATCAACAATGTCAGTCCCATGCATTCATGATATAGTTACCCCTTCCACATCAAAACTTTCTCTATCTTATATTTTTAAATGATGAAGGTTGGCACGAGAAATTGAATGGAAATTGGGGGGAGTTTTGTGGAAGTTGCAATTAATAAGCAAAGACCAGCAGACAACACAGAAAAAGTTCAGAAACTCAGAAATGCACAATACATATATATAGTAATGGATGATACCAACATATTTTATCATTTAATACCATAATAATTCAGACTTCTTCTCTGATACAAAGAGAAGGCCAAAAAAATTTTACATAGACTTTCCAGCTTGCAGAGTCACTGGGTCCCTAACCCCAGCGAGTACTACCCAAAAAAATGGACACTGTGCTAGCAGCCTCAAGGTTATATCCCAATATATCACAATAACCTCTGCCATATGTTTTCCTGTTTGCTCAGATCCTGCTCCTTCCCTTTCCAATATCTTCTCTTTGGTTTATGTCTCCTCCATACAATAATCAGCAAAAAATCTACTTCAATTCATCTGAATATTTAAATCTATCTAATCCAAACAGTATGTCCCCTCTCTAGTGTCTCATATATGTCATCTCTCCCATTGGAGCCTGAACTTCTTGACAGCAAGGAGTGTTTTAAGGTGTTTTTTTCCCCAGGTGTTTAGCATAGTACCAATAGATAGTAATTAATAAATGCTTGTTGATTGGTAAGAGAAATTAAGAAAATGTGAGAGAAAGAAAAGAAACAACAAATTCATTTCTTAAGTTACTCAATGTTGCAAACTGGCTTTTTCAGAATGTTTTGACATATTGTACACCAGATTCATATTACTGGCAGGCCTCTTTCATTTCTATATACTCCATTTGCTATATTTAATGAAAAATAGATTATACCCTTCTATAGCCTGTAATCTTTATTTGGCAAAACCTGTCTTCGCATCAAGGTCACATTTCTTCCAAGACCCAGGGAAGCATTTTAATTAAGCAGCTTATATAACTATTTTTGCTTAAAGGCTTTTTTGACAGGCTATGAATATGTCTAAATGTCATTGTAAGCTGACTAGGGAAAATGGGAATTTTTTCACATGAAAATTCACCATATACAGACTTTAAAATCTTAAAAAGTAGCATTGGTTTTAGCATTTTCTAATTGTTTTAAAACTACAGCATGCCCTATGTGTATTCTTTAATTGGCACGCAGATATCCCGCAGAGCATATTTCAATGGACAGAGTTTCATTGCTTCAAGCCAGAAAATATCTTTCTTCGATGCCTTTGAAGGAGGTTTTAATTTCCGGACACTGCAGCCCAATGGACTACTACTCTATTATGCTGTAGGGGTGAGTATTTGCTTTTAAAGGACACTAAGGGATACTCCATATCCTAATTGTCACATTGATTTCAAAATAAAACTAACTTTGAGCTAGTAAAAAATTCAAATTAACTTTAAATCTAAGGTGTTTATATTTAAATGAATGGATATCCTGCCTAGTTTCAGAAAATACATACAATACATATAAAATGTGAACTAAATACAGTAATTTTACAATGCATATCAAGAACAAGAGGATGTATGCTATAGCTTATAAGAAATCAAAAGGAATGCACATATGTTCCCAAGCCTGCTAGAGAATATTAGAGCTTAGCTTAAGGATATATTTTATTTCTGCAACAGAACAATAGTACAACAGCTGCAAGTGGCTCAGGGCCCCTGGATCAGTGGGGTTTCTTCACTGAGTGAGATTCATTAATTGAGGCTTCAGTGTATACAATGCACACTGAGGAGGTAGGGTTGATTCAGTTCTCATGTTCATCCCCTATATACGCAGCATCCCCAGTGAGTTCAATATAAAAATATCCTCTCTGTGGACAAGAAAAATTTGACCAGAAGCACTCTGTGTGAGTTCTACTACTGAGATAAGGCCTTTGTACATCACAATTGGTAGAATCTTCTTTGTTCCAGATAGCAGCTTCCACTGAAGACTCAGTAGGAGTTGATAGGACTAAGTAATAAAGAGAGAGCAAGCTGAGTCTTATCTCTGATTCATTCTTTCCTTTCTTTCTGATTTTTCAGAATGTTACTAAAAAACAAATATTCAATGTTTTGAAAGCCAAGGGAAAAAATATGTTACAGCACAACTACTTTATCCTATTAACGTAAGAAGGCAGCACCCATACCATAGGCTTACCAAGTCATATCAGAAGATTATTACTTATATTTATTCTATCTTGGGGGATGTAATTTGACTGGAGCATATTCAAATCTGTGTGATAGCAAACTGTCAGCACAGAACTACATTGCCTATGAATGTCTCCTGTGGGAATTCCAGAGGCACATGGCCTGAAGCAAGCCTCACAAAGACCTGGATTCAAGTCCTTCCCTTTACCACATATTGTCTATGTGACCCCAAAATGACTGTCAAAGACATGGGGCACTGGACATAAGAGTCAGGAAGACACACCTTCAAATTCTGTTTCAGACACTTAGTTTTATGACTCTGGGCAAGTCATTTAATTTTATTCCATAATGTCCATACAAGAAAAATCAAAATTTACATTTATATGGCTCTTTAAGTTTCACAAAGCACTTACCTCACAACAAGATAAAGTGTGATTAGTATCCCTAAATTGTAAATGAGAAAACTGTCTTGCTCATGATCACAAAACTGGAGTGGGTCAGTACTGAAACCAGTCTCCCAACACCAATTCCAATGTTCTTTCCACTGAACTACCCTGATTCTCAAATTTTGTATGTAAAGAATTGATAAAAATATACCAAAAAAAATGTTTCTGCTTACTCAGAGCCATCAAAGCCTTGGGTTAATCTATATATTGTATAGCAGCTCTTAATAGTGAAATTTATCTCAAGATTGTTACTGTTATAAGTACTACAAAAAAAAAGAGGAGCAAAACTCCTGGATGAGTGTTAAGTATTAGGGACTTCTTAGGCACAGGGAAAAGTTCTATGTTTCAAGAGACACAGCTTAGACATCTATGCCTAAATTTGGGTCCAAGACCAAGAATACCCAAACCAAACTGCTAAACAAAGGATGAATTAGAAACTGAGGTTAGTTTTACTAAGCTGAAATCAAAGACCTAAAGTTGATGGATCTGGAAGAAAGGTGACAGTAACACAGGGAATCTAAATTAGACCACTAAAGTGAAATCATAAACACAGCATCAAATCACAGAACAAAATCATAGCTTGGAACATGTTATAGTCGGATCAACAATAAACAGGAAAGCTTCTGGAAGTTATAAACACCCAATTGTACATGAAGGTGTGATCTGCAGCATGCATTGACCCACAGATTAATGTCTATTCAACTTCTCCTAGATGACCAAGGCCTTGGAACTATGGTCTCTGGAAAAATATAAATGAAGGTTTGACAATAGGGAAAAAACTGAGAGGCAAATTTTGCAAGGAAAAAGAGAACTATTTTGTGGTGACTACAGTTTCCACTATGACATGAAGCTGGCCATTACCTTAACTCCTCCCTCATCAAAAATTTTCAGTTGACAGAATTAATTTTTCCCTCATGGAAATCTGGCTCCAATTTTATTAGGGAAGTCAGCAGAAAAATAAGATATCCTTTATTTTGCATTCAGTTTTCTTGTGATCCATGTGTTCTAGTAATACTTTTTTATTACATAACTCATAAATCTTTTCCATAGCTAGACTCAATACTTAAACTTTTCTTCTTACTTTTCAGTCAGATATATTCTCCATTTCCATGGATAAAGGAACAGTGATATTAAATGTAAAGGGAATCAAAGTTCAATCAACAGATAAACAGTACGATGATGGCCAATCTCATTTCATCATTGTTTCTATATCACCCACAAGGTAAAACATTTCAGTGTTTCTTATTATTCTGCCATGTTATATCTTTGCCCTTGAAATATTGGTTAGAAACTACAAGCAAATCTATTGCACACACATGACTTATTGTTCTACTGTCTAATATAAAGAATGCACCTCTAGTCTTCATATGTTCAGACAGATAAAAGCCAACTTGACTTCTTTTTGAGAGATATGACTTAATTTTTGAGATTTATTTATATATAGCTAAGTTAAATTTCTAACATTTAAAAATATCAGAGTATAGAGTTTTTGGTAGAACCCTTGAAACATATAGATAAGCATCTCCCAATTGTCTAAGTCTCTAGGGTACAATCAACATATTTACCTTTTAACAAACCTTTGAATATCTTTGAACCTGGAAGACAAGCATTCTATGAATATGCATTAAGTGAATAAACAAATCGTTTAGAATCTGCATTTAATTATCAAATAACCTATAACTGTAGTTTATTATAAAATCTTTAATTGCTGATTTTCAAGCTAGAAACTTCTGATTTTGTTTTTTGAAAGAATAAAGTCTCTAAATAGAAAAAATGGAAACCATAGTGACTAAAAACCAATTCTGTAAATAACTGCTTTTCTTCTGGGTCAATTCCAGCATTCATTTAAAAGAAGCATCTTTCTGTATTACCATAATCAAAATCCACCCAACAGGTTTTATTTATATGAACAACTAAAAAACTGTGAATGTTTTTCCAACCAATATTAGTCAGAAAATGGACAAAAAGTAATGAATGGGTTCTACTTGCCTCACAAATCCCAAAGAATCATAGCAGACATTGTCAGATTGCCTAAAATCTTTATCTTTATTAGTTTACTTTACATCTCAGCCTTAGTTTGGGACAGGAAGAAAAAGGGATTGATTCTTTGAATAATGCAGAGCAAATAATTGATGACATAATTCAGCAAGGTAATGATGCTAGATATAAAAACCTAGAGATACATGCTTGATCTGCCAATTGAGTCTTCTTCTCATTACCTGTACTCAATCGATATTATATTATCCTGTTCTAAATCACTGACATTTGTTCTTGATATTAAGTATTAATAGAAGCTATCACTAAATGGGTGTGGTTTTAATCAAACTGAGACCTGTTGAAGACCTTAACCAAGATCTCCCATTGGATAAAGGATTAGTCATCCTGATCTCTCTCTGGCCATTGGACCCAGATGGCTCTGGAAGGGAAAGTGAGACAGGTGACCTTGTACAGTCCCCCCTCACTTAAATCCAATTTACTTGCATATTATGGCATTTCATCCCTGATGCCATTGTCCTCTTCAGAAAGGAACAAACAACATCAATTAAAAACATAATGACATAGTGGATTGAGGGCTAATGTGGGAGTCCAGAAGAAAAGTTCAAATCCCCCTTTCAAGCTAAATGTTGTCTGTGTGATCCTGAACAAGTCACAGTCTTGGGAGTAACTAAGTTATGCAGTAGATAGAATACTGGACCTGGATTTGGAAAGACCTGAATTCAAATTCTGCCTCAGATATTTACTAGCTGTGTGCTCTGTCTGCTTCTGTCTCTTCATCTATAAAATGGAGATAATAGAACCTAACTCCCATTTTTAGTATAAGGAGTAAATAAGAGTACATTTGTAAATTGTTTTGCAAAACTTAAAGCACTATATAAATGCTAGTTATTATTATTACTACTATTAAAATTTCTTAATGCCTCCAAGCACCTAAGATTATAATTTATAAAAGAGGTGCAGATTTGCATTTATAGAGTTTCCTCATTGGAAGTTCCCCAAAGCAGTGACAAAATTATAGGTCAGGTGCAAAAAATAAATAACAGTTCTGCACATTTACATCTGGTTACACATAACCATATGGTTTTATATACCATAGTTATATGAACCATGATAAATGGTTACAAAACTGATCATTTGATCCTCACAACAAAGCTAGTGTAGAGCTCAGGGAGTAAAATGACTTTGACTCGTCCTGGGTCACACAAGTAGCAAATAGCAGACATACACATGACTTAAACCCATGTCTGACTCATATTCAGTGTCTATCCACTTTCTTGTTCATTCTGAATAAGATATCCAATGGGCAATTAGTAAGAAAATCTTTCTCTTTGCAGATATGAACTCATCGTGGATAAAGACAAATTGGGTAAAAATAACCCAAGCAAAGGAAAAACAGAGCAAACTCCCGCCAGAGAGAGCAAGTTCTATTTTGGTGGCTCACCAATCAGTCCCCAGTATGTTAATTTCACTGGATGCATAAGCAATGCCTATTTCACCAGGTACATTTTATTTTCATCATAAATTATCCAGTGTATCTGAGAAAGAAGTTGCTAACATTGCTGAATAATTTTTTCCAGTAGGAGATACAATATTAATATTGTACAGTGGATTTTTCATTTGAGTAGGATTTGCAAAGCATGCCATATGAGGTTCCTTTTAATGCTGATTATATAATTGATCTTCTCAAAGAAAGAAAACTTTTAAAACTTTACAATAAAATAAGATATTAGTATAATACAAGGGGGAATGCCCTAGATGATGATTTTATTTTAAAAATTGAAAATAAATTCAAAAGTTTCATTTAAAGCTGTTCAAAAGAAGAGATAAGACACTCTTAACCCCACTCCTTTGCAGGGGTAGGGGGGAGAAGGTGGGGCAGAGTCTAAGAGTGTGAAACATTGTGTATATTTTCAGGCTTTTTTTACATAATGATTTATTTTGCTGATCTTTTTCTTCCTCTTTTTCTTTCTTTCTTAAAAATTATTATTTGTTATATAGAATAGGTCTATGGGAGGAGAGTACTAGGGGAAAAATTGTCAACATGAAGAGATATAAAGTTTTATTGTTAAAATTTTTGAATTAATAGAAAATAAAAATAAAGCCATGCAGCTTTCTTTAACGCAATGTTAGTGAATTCAGGAATTGAGAAAGGAGTTGAAGTTACACATAAGAATTTCAATTTACACAAAAGAAATATTGAAGGAGAAAGCAGCTGTCATTTCTCAGAAGTTCTAAGCATATAGTTGACACATGAAAAATGCTTTTTGACTAAATCATGGTATAATGTGTTTTGATTAAGATTACAATGAAGCCAGGGGACCTTTTAAGATTTGTTGATCTATCAATCAAAAAGCATTTATTAAGAACTTACTATATGCCAGGCACTGAGATTTTATGAATATTAAAAACTAAACATAAGTCATATTTTATCAATAAATTTGATATATCAGTGATTTAATTTCCCAGTTTTCAACAGCCCTTAAAAACACATTATTTTTTTAACCCACAACACAGGTTGGACAGAGATGTAGAGGTAGAAGATTTCCAACGGTACTCTGAGAAAGTCCACACCTCCCTTTATGAGTGCCCCATTGAGACAGCACCAGTTTCTCTCCTCCACAAAAAGGGAAAAAATTCCTCAAAGCCCAAAGTAAATAAGAACAAAAAGGTAAGTTGTACTAAGAAACTTTCCTAATTTCCCCTCACTATTTAATATAATATTGGAGAGACCCATGTTTAATGGAACTTATTTATTCTATCATTTTTTTAAAATTATATATCTAGGGGCAGCTAGGTGGTGCAGTGGATAGAGCACCAGCCCTGAAGTCAGGAGGACCTGAGTTCAAATCTGGTCTCAGACACTTAACATTCCCTAGCTGTGTGACCCTGGACAAGTCACTTAACCTCAATTGCCTCAGGAAAAAAAAGGAAAGAAAGATGACATATCTAGATTTCAAATACTGTAATTTACTAACAGCATAACATCAATTCAGTTATAGAAAAGATTCTACAACGATGTTATATTTAACTTATTAGTTCTCTTCATGTCACATCCTCTGGTATCTCCCATTACACTTATCAAAATACTTCTCTGTGTCTCTCTTTCCCTACCTACAATTAATTATTAAAATATAGGCTATAAACTACTATAGTATATTCCAAGTTTTCCTTTCCAATGTAAATGGAGGCTATTTAAACTCTTCATTAAGAAAATCTCTTTACATAGCAATAGCTATATTGTATGGTGAGCAATTGTGAATGTTTTAGCTATTCTCAATATCCAAGAATGATCCAAGAAAATGCCAAAGGATTTATGATGAAAAATGCTATCCATCTCCAGAAAGATAGAATCTGAATGCAGAGTAAAGGAAGCTATTTTTCATTTTCTTTCCTTCTTTCATTTTTGGGGTATTATGCTTTTTATGGCTAAATATGGAAATATGTTTTACATGACTGCACATATATAACCTATATCAAATTGCTTACTGTGTCAGGGAGGAGGAGGAGTGACGAAAAAATTGAATTTGGAGCTCAAAACATTTTTAAGTGTTAAAATTGGTGATGTTTGTGAGGGGTTTTTTCATGTTATTGGGACTATGTTTCAAAGAATTGCATATATTTAACCTATATTGAATTACTTGCTGTTTAGTGGAGAGGGGAGGTGGAGAGGGAGGGGAAAAATTTGAAACACAAGGTTTTGCAAGAGTGAATACTGAAAACTCTCTGCATGTATTTTGAAAAATAAAAAACTCTTATATAATTGGGGGGAATATTATTTATTTTAAAAATAAAAACTCTGAATCAAAATATTGCCATACCCAAAAAGATATATTATGGAATAGTCAAATTGTGGAGAAGCATCAATTTAGGGATGTATGTGATTGTGTGTGGTTTTCTTTTACTTATTTTCTGAAATTCGGTCCAAATTAAAATATCAGCCTATGATCCTACTTAGTCTCTCAATTTTAAATTCAAGCAAAAAAAACAAACAAACTAGTAAGCTTAATTAAAATAGACAGTCTTTTAAAATCTTATTATATCCCAAGTTCTTATATAGAATTATTTTAATAGGTACAGTCTTAATTATATTTCATTTCAAATTCTAATTTATGTACTGAATTGCATCAGCATTTCCTTTACAATGAAAAACGTATTAGTTCATTACTTCCTAGCATATTGTATTGTCAGTTTTTCTGTTTTATTTATTCTTTTAAAATATATACTCAATTTCAGAGAAAAAGAGATCACAGAGTTTAGAATTATAAGAAACCTTAGAGGTCACAAGTCCAGACCCTTCATTTTTATAAATGAAGAAACTAAGGTCTAAAGAGGTTAAGTGCCTCATTTGTCCAAGGATACATAAATAGTAAATGCCATAGTGAGTATTTAAATCTAGATCCTCTGATTCCAAATCCAAATCTAAATCCAAAGTAGCTCTTTTGGCTACTGGAACCTGGTTGGAGGAGGTTTAGGGCAATAATGACACTATCAAGGACCCACAATGGTCTTATGTCAAACCAGCAAACTAAATTGGGGAAGTAAAGAACACAGGTGCTGGGCTCAGAGGCCTTGGGCTCAGATCCTGTGCAACCTTAAGCAAGATCTTTAACCTTTCTATAAAATGAGGGAGCTGGACAAACTATGAGGTAATGTTTCAGATGTGGAAAAGTTTCAATTTCATTTTATAAACCATTACTGGTGATTGATTTTGTCAATACTAATTTTTATGATGGAAAGCCACTGTGCTGTAAGAAATGATGAACTGGTTGATCTTAGAAAGATATAGAAAGATGTATATGAAATAATGAGCAAAAAAGAGCAGAACCCAGAGAACATCGTACATAACAGCAATAATGTTCTAAGAACAACCTTGAACAATTAAGTCATAAATACTAAATCAACTACAAAGGATCTATGAACGAAGATACTATCCATATGCAGAGAAAGAACTGAAAGAGATACGTATAGTATGGTATATGTGGGTGTGGATGTGTGTGTGTATATATGTATATATGTATTTATATACAACACATACATCTATATATATTTATACACATATACACACAAATATGTATATGTATATCTAATAGTAGCCTGCTTTAGGGAAAGGTGGGGACAGAGGGAGAAAAAATTTAAAGTATAGAGCAGAAAACAAAAGAAAACTTAGAAGGAAGCTCAAAAAAACAGTATAGCTTTGAAAATTATGTAGTGTTAATTACATAGTTTTCCCAAAAAAGTAAGCAGTGTGAAATGGAAATTCATGGTTTTATACTGAATCTTCTATTTATGTTGTGCTGTTTACATGAAAATGTTCTTTTTCTTGTTAGGTTTTTTGGTACTTAAGTTAAAAAATGAATAAAACTTTTAAAAAATTTAAAAAGCATGAATTTTTAGGGAATCTCATCTATTACTATTTCAGTTCTATATTTTTAATAGGATTTTTCATTTACATTTTTGTACAGAATGAGAAAAACAAAGACTCACCTCGGAATCCAGTTGGCCTGAAAACCTTAAAACAAAATGTTTCCCGGGACTCTCACTGTCAACTTTCTAGCAGTCCAAAAGCAATCTCCCATGCCTATCAATATGGAGGGACAGCTAACAGCCGCCAGGAGTTTGAACATTTAAAAGGAAATTTTGCTGAAAAGTAAAGTAAAACCCAATCCTTCTAATAATAATAATAATAGTTTGCTTACATATGATATAATACTTTTAATGTTACAAAATGCTTTTCATACATTATCTCTTTCAAGCATCATAATAGCCCTGGAAAGCAGAGGCTATTATTATTCCCAGTTTAGAAATACAGAACTAGAGACTTAAAGAAATGATTTTCCTAGGAATGATGATAGCTATAGAATGGCTATAAGATTTGTTGAATCTGGGGCAGTGAGATGGTATAATGGTTAGAGCACGGGCCCTGGAATCATTAGGAATCATCCTGAGTTCAAATCTTGCTTCAGACATTTAATACTTCCTACCTATGTGACCCTGGGCAAGTCACTTAACTTCACCAATTGCCTCACCAAAAAGAAGAAGAAGAAAATTTATGGGAAACTAAGTGGCCCAGTGGATAGTGTTGGGCCTAGATTAAAGTAAATTCATCTTCCTGAGTTTAAATCTGGCTTTAGATATATCCTAACTGTGTGACCTTGTTTGCCTCAGTTTCTACATCTATAAAATGAGCTGGAGAAGAAAATGACAAACTAAGTCTAGGATTTTTGGCAAGGAAACCCAAAATGGAGCCAAGAAGAGACAGACATGACTTAAAAATGACTAAACATTGATAGAAGGGGTTTCCTTAGCTAAAAGTTCTCTAAACCAATAATATAAATTCTGTTCAAGATCCACATATATATGCCTATAGATATACATGTACTTATACATGATATACCCATAACTACAAATATAGATAGATATACACATGCATATCATATGTTTTATTGGTGCTCAGAAAAGAAAAAATAATAATCAAGGCTTTATCAATAAAGAACACATGAACACATCTGAAATATTTAGAAAAGTCATAATCTTGGCAAAATCCTCTGATCATCATAAACCAGTTGGTGTTTCTCCTTAAACATGAGATTCCTTGTCACACTGATTTGAACTATACCAGCAAATATATTTTCCTTTTTTGCTGAGGCTTGGGGTTAAGTGACTTGCCCAGGGTCACACAGCTAGGAAGTATTAAGTGTCTGAGACCACATTTGAACTCAGGTCCTCCTGACTTCAGGGCTGGTGCTCTATCCACTGTGCCACCTAGCTGCCCCCCAAATATATTTTCCAAAGAACTAAATTTATTTCCTGAAAAACTGTTTTCTTAAATGGGAAACTTTTCATTTAAGAAAGGTAAGTTTATAAGTAACTAAATTTATCTCTCAATGCTATTTTACAAATGTTTATTAATTCTACTAAGAAAGACAATTTTTAATGTCACCACTCAGCATTTAAGTAGTGTTTTTCTATTCTAAGCATTTTACAACAATCTGTCAATTACACAACACAAATGTTTTGGGGGAGGCCAGAAATTATAGCAAATTACATTTTTCAGATAATTTTTCTTTCTAATTTTCATTTCCCAGGTCTCAGTTTTCCATTCGTTTGAAAACTCTTTCTTCCCATGGAATGATCTTCTATGTCTCTGATCAAGAAGAAAATGATTTCATGACTCTTTTTGTGGCACATGGACGGCTAGTCTTTATGTTTAATGCTGGCCATAAGAAACTGAAACTTAGGAGTCAAGAGAAGTATAATGATGGACTGTGGCATGATGTAAGTTGAAAATAGAAAGTTAGTTGACTATCAGACATCTTGAACCAAATGCATAGACATTAATATGAGTATAAGTTAAAATCCTTATTCTAGCATATATTTTTTTAAAACTTTCCTAAAATAAAACAAAAAAAGGCATCTGAAAAGAGACAAAGGCCTATGCTTTGATACATAAATTGAAGTCAAAGAAAATTAAGACTTAAGATTCCTTATTCCCACGTGGCTTGATATATTTAAATCTATAAGGTTTTTTGCCCAAAGCATTTATTAAGCACTTACTGTGTCCAAAAACAGAGTGAAGGATAAATACAGAAAAAATTTAAAACAGAATTATAAAAGCAAGGCATATGGAAATGGATCAGTTAAGTAGCTATTTTGTACATACAAAGCAGTATATGCTTAAGGACAAAATTAAATAGTATAGATAATAGTTCTATTTGAGTTTGGAAAAAGCAAAGATGAGTTAAGTGGGAATAACTGGACAGGGCTTTTTATATACTATGCTTAGAAATAAGTAGCCTTAATAGAAATAATGCTATAATACCACTCTACCCTGAGTTTGATTAACATGAGTGTAAATTCCACAAATACATGAAGAGAAAAAGATGAAAATTAATAGTATACAACTTCTAAGATCATAAAACACATTGGAAAGCTGGAAGAATGACACAGGTATGTGTATATATATATATATATATTTAGATTCATAATGGCATATATCTCTCTATATACACATACACATATTGCACATATACATATACACCTACATGTCTACATGAAATCCAATTTAATGAAGATATGTAGAACAACTGACATCAAAAAATGGCACCGTACTCTATGGGGAATCTCCCTCACACCAGAGATAACCAATCCATCAGTCAAACAGTTTGCATTTATTAAGTGTACTACATACAAAGCATTATGCTAAGGATGGGACAACAAAGACAAAAATAAAGCATTTCCCTCTCTCAAAGAGCTTATATTCTCTCAGTGGAGTCAATATGTACACATATGAGGTTATATAAAATATTTTGGGGGAAATGAATACAAAATAATTTAGAAAAATGAGATATCTTGATGCAATTTGACTGAGATTCAAGATTCTCTCATATAGTACAAGAACTAGGGAACATCCACAAGACAAAATGTAAAAGAAGATAGCCAAGCTAGTAGAGGGAAATTAAAGGAAGATATCTTTATTCAAAAGAAACACAATATGTGAAGCAGTTGGGGAATAGAAAGAAGTGTAAGAGAGTGCTAAAACCTAGTAGGTTTTTATAGGATTCTTATCTGGATTCAAGCAGTGCCAGATGTTGAAAGAAGAGATTGTCAATTCAAAGGTATAAGATAAGAGATGGAAGGCTATGTACAAAGAACAGTAAGATGGTCAGTTGGCTGGACCCCAGAATAGAGGAAGGGTAGTAGTACAGAATGACCAGGGAAAGATAAGCTGGAGCCATAAATTATTGGCCTTTAGAAACTATACAAGGAAATCAAGAATTTGAAAAGTTGTGATCTCAAGTCAGTGGTCAATTTGAAACTAGAACTTGAGTCTCTTCAATTTCCAAACTGGGTCATCTTTTCATTGTACCATTCCATCTGATTTAAGCTTGTTTCAGTTGAAGATAATACAAAGGAGGATAGAGAATTAGCATAGGTGATTACATGTTAAGAAGTTATTGGCCAGGTAAGAAAATATATGAATATAAATGGCTTCAACATAAATATATTTGTAAATTTAATTTACATTTAAATTAATTTAATTATACATAAATATAACCATGTAAAATATAATATACATATAAAAGACTTCAAATGCAAAACTTAGGAGTAGTGTGTTTTTTTTACAAAATGAAGCTTTTTCATCTGTTTGTTATTTTAATGATAACGTCCTATGCAGTTATTTTCTTCACCTTATATAACCTCAGCCCTCTCCCTGTATTATTTTTTATTTACTTACATTAAGGTAATATTTATTAGAGAAAAAAACAGCGGTCGTTTGATAATTGATGGTCTCCGGGTCCTAGAAGAAAGTTTTCCTCTAACTGGTGCTGATTGGAAAATTGAGGGTCCTATTTACTTGGGAGGTGTTGCTCCTGGAAAAGCTATTAAAAATGTCCAGGTAATCAATTATTCAACAAGCATTTGTTAATTACTTAATAGGTGCCAAGTAAGCCACATACATATACATAGAGTTAGTCATAATTTTAGAGCTAGTTAAGACTTTATCTATTCTTACCCTTCCATCACCACTCTTTCCCCCACCACCACCACCACATTTGATAGATTAGAGAAAGCAGCATGAGTATAATTAATTGTTGTACCAGAGAAAGGAGCTCAGATATACAATACTACTTATTTTCTGGTAATCTTGTGATTAAAGGGTACACAAGTGTCTGCATCCATTCTGCTATAGAGGTGAAATGAAGTATATTTCAGCATCTAAAAACTGACAAAAGTAAAACTTATCTGTAATGCTAGAGAAGTAAACTTTTTGTGAAGATCGTCATTAGCCAGATGTCAACATAGAAATAATTGCCAATCCTAGCCATCTAGTCAGTATGCACTGAGATCTTTTTAAATATAAGGATGATTTTTTTAATAATTTCAATATCTCTATGAAACATAAAGACAAGGTCTATGGGATCCTTTTTTTTTTTCTGAGAAAAGAGTAACTAAACTTAGCATAGGAAACTCCTAGCACAGAAATTCCCTCTCTAAAAGAAAATTGGTGACTATTCTGCCCAGGATCCTGAGAACTTAGATGATTTGCTCCAGGTTGTAAAACCAATAATTTCTAGATTCAAGATTTGAACACAGGTCTTAAGACTACATTTCTATCAATGAAGACATGGGGCCTCTCATAGAATCTTATTGAAGGAAGTAATGGTGGGAAATTCGCAATGGGGACTCACTCTGCTAGATTAATTAAATTATTAAGTACATGTATTCTTGTAATATATATACCCATTTAACTCTGAAGTTAGTTTTGTAATTCATTTTTAAAAAGTGGTAATTATGGTAACACTTAAATAGTCCTTTTGTCCTTACTTTACTAAAATAGTTTCCAGTCATTTATCAATGTGAGTGAGTAGATATGATGGATTTTTCTTAATACAACTAAAAAACAGATTTAAATTTAAAATATGGTCAAAAAGCTTACTCCTACGTCCTGTATTTTTCACTATAATGGTTATAAGTAAAATTTTGAATCAGAGAATTAGAATTATGTGTTCCACAGTAAGGGGTGTTACTGAAAAGATTCTGAAGGAAAAAAATTTCAAAAAGTCGAATAGAAAATTTACTACATCTGAGAAGCCCAAGTTTCACATCTTATATTGCACTGTGCTTTCAGCCAGTCAATAAATAATAATGTAAAAAATAAGTTCTAAGATGTTTGATTAGCCAGAATGGCCCACAAGCACTATTGTCTTTATTTTCATACAACAGCAATAGCTGTTTTTAGATATAGCTGGCAATCTTCAGTTAATCAACAAGCATTCATGAAGCACCTGCTGTGTACTTGGTATTGTGCTATAAGCTGAACCCTAAAATAAAAATGAAGCAATCCTTGCCTCAAGAAACTTATACTCTACCAAGGAGAAACAACAAGTACATATATAAGTAAATACAAAATATATATCCTAAGCAATTTCTGAGAAGCCAGGCAGCAAAGTAATAAAGCATAATAGATTGAATATTTAAATGTTTAAATATTTAATTCACTTCATGAGTATGTGTAAAAAATTCTTTGACTTAACTGCCTCAAGTTAACACTATTAAATACCAAATTCTATCTACAGTAGCTGTATTAGATAGGACTAGGCACTTAAATAGTTGAATAAATAAAATACAAATAGATCTTGTTACTTTCCCTTAATTCTTGTAAGCCATGTATATTAGCTCTCCTCACCTCCTGCTTTAATGTGTTTATAGAAAACATGAGAAAACTGATTTTTAAAATTAATATTCTATTAATCTCTTCTTCCCTCAGATCAATTCAGTCTACAGTTTCAGTGGTTGTCTTAGCAATCTTCAGCTCAATGGGACCTCAATTACCACAGCTTCTCAAACATTCAGTGTGACTCCTTGTTTTGAAGGTCCAATGGAAAGTGGAACATATTTTTCATCAGAAGGAGGATATGTAATTCTAGGTAATATAATGCTAAATAATGTGATTCACAGAGTACTTCCTCTCTTAGTGAAGATGAGGGGAGGAAAGAAGAGAAGGAAAAATGGAAATCAAAATCTTATAAAAATAAATGTTGAATACTATATTTACTTGTAATTGGGGGGAAAATACTATTAAGTGGGGAGAGGATAAATAGATAATATGGTTTATGAAATATTTCTTCATTGGTAGCAGGTAGATAGGAAGAACTTGGGCTACCAGACAAGAATTTCAGCAAACTCCCTACCAAACTTCCCAAGATGATTTTTCTCCATCACTATAACTTTTCTTCCTTACTAACTCTATCAAAACCACATCATGAAGATACCAGTCATTTATCAACGGAGTGAGAAAAAAGATGAATTTATCTTAATATAAATGAAAAACAGATTGAAATCTGAAGAAAAAGTTAACTCACTACCAAATCCTGTGTTTACTCACTAGAATACTTATTAGTAAAATTTAAAGTCAAATAATTAAAATTATTATAAAAAATATATAATAGAATTATTTGAAACCAGGTCACCTGATTCTAAACCCAGCCCTGTTTCCACATCATACTACAGTGGCTCTCTTTTACTGCTTCTTTGGCTCCTAACTGGTAGCATTCTTATTCTTTAATTATTCTGATTCCATTAGACCTCACCCCTTTTCCACTTGGTTCTATCCAGTTATCCACAGGTTCCATAGCCCATACCTATGAGAAACTCAAAGTTTCTTTAACTTTGTTTCCTGATTGACCATCCCTAATAACTTACTAATGTCTTCTGTGCCCCCTAACTCCAAAGACAAACAAGTTAAAGTCTCACTTTCCTACCCACATCCCAAAATTTCCCAACTGCAAAGACAAACTGTTGCATAAAAGCACTTATGTGCTTTTCCTAGCTGGCACACAATATTTATATTTTCTCTTTCTTACCCACTATCACTACACTCATAAACTCACATCACTGTGCCTTTTGTTTCATTCAAACCATAAAAAGCATTATCTAATCCTTATCTGCATAAAATCTTTATGCACTCTAAAACTTCAAAAACTAGACTTTTCCCAATATAGTTTTATTAGCTATTTCTCAATTACATGTAAAGACATTTTAACATTCTTTTTTTAATTTTAAAGTTCCAAATTCTCTTTCTCTCTCTCTTCCCTCTTCCTTGAGAAATAGGTAGTCATATAAAACATATTTCCATATTAGCCATGTTGTAAACTCACACAATCCCAGAAAGTTTTAAAGTATGTTTTGATCTACATTCAGACTCATTTTTTCTAGAAATGAATAATTTTCTTCATGAGTCCTTTAGAATTGTCTTGTATCATTGTATTGCTGAGAATAGCTGTCATCCACAATTAACCATTACAATATTGCAATTATTGTGTATGCTGTTCTATTTCTGCTTATTCCACATTGTATAAGTTCATATAAGTTTTCCTAGGTTTTTGTGCAATCATCCCCTTCATCATTTCTTGTAGCACAATAGTATTTTATCACAATAATATACCACAACTTTTTCATCCATTCTCCAATTGATAGTCATCCTCTCAATTTCCACTTCTTTGATATCACACAAGAGCTGCTATATTTTTATACAAATATATCCCGTTTTCTTTTTCTTTGATATCTTTTAGATACAGACCTAATAGTGGTATTGCTATATCAAAAAAATATGCACAAGTAATAGGCCATTGGGCATAATTCCAAATTATGCTTCAGAATGACTGAAGCAGTTCATACTTATACCAAGTGGATGTAACATTTTCTATTATTACCCTTCTTTGGTTATGATATCACTTTTTATGTCTTAATCGTGTACTCATTTTGCCATTATCTTGGTATGGTGTGAGATGTTGATCTGTACTTAGCATCTGCCAAACTGCTTTCCAGTTTTCTCAGAAATTTTTGTCAAATAACCAGTTCTTATCCCAAAAGCTTGGATTTGGGGGTTTACCAAATACGATATTACTGTGGTCATTTACTACTGTGCATTATGCGCTTAATCTATTCCAGGCTACTTTTATGATTGCTGCTTTGTAATCATTTTAAGATCTAGTATTGCTAGCCTAATTTCCTTCACATCTTTTTCATTTGTTTCCTTGATATTTTTGACCCTTTATTTTTCCAGGTTAATTCTATTATTTCTACTTCTATAAAATAATTTTGGTAAACAATAAATTTTAAAAAAGAAAGCTGACATATTTAGGGCAAGTAGAGGGTATGATTCTGGGGATTTTGAATTCCAATTTCCAGGGGGGGGCTTCTTGTTTTTTGTTAGTTTTTCAGTCATGTCCACTCTTTATGACCCCATTTGGTGTTTTCTTGGAAGAGATACTGGAGTGGTTTGGCATTTCCTACTCCAGCTAATTTTACAGATATGGAACTGAAGCAAACAGGGTTAAGTGACTTGTCCAGAGTCACACAACTAGCAAGAATATGAGGTCAGATTTGAACTCCTTACTCCAGTTCCAGCGCTCTATATCCTGTACCATCTAGCTCTCCCTTCCGGGGAGTAGTGATGCTTTATAAATTTAATAGGGATGCTTATAGCTAATGTTAATATGGCACTTAAGGTTTAAAAGTTGATTCATATGCATTATCTCATTTAAGCTCATGACAATCCTGTGAGATGGATACAGCAAGTAGCATCCCCATTTTATAAATTAGAAAACTGAGGTTTGGAGAAGTTCCGTAATTTGCCTATAGTTACACAGTTCATAATACTACAGCATAATGAAAATACTCATTTTGTAAATATTTACTGGAACATAGTCTGAAAATTTTAAATAATAAAATGTAAAATCTACACCTCATAAAATCAAATAAAGCTTGGGGGGAGTGGAGTATGTTCTACATGATTATATATTGATAGCATTTCTTTCCACAGATGAGTCTTTCAATATTGGATTGAAGTTTGAGATAGCCTTTGAAGTTCGTCCCAGAAGTAGTTCAGGAATCCTGGTCCATGGTCACAGTGTGAATGGAGAGTACCTGAATGTTCACATGAAAAATGGTCAGGTAGGAACTTATTCATACCTTCCATCCTTGGATTCTTGATTAGAAAATGATATCTATTATGGAATTGTGAAAGAAATCTACTAATGAGATAATGGGAAAGTAATAAAATTAAATTTGAATGTGAACATTTTAATTCCAATGAACCTCTTGAAATTTCCTTCCCTTAGTATATTGTTGTCAATAAAAGCTACATGGCAAAGGGGCAGCTAGGTGGCGCAGTTAGAGCACCAGCCCTGAAGTCATCAGGAGGACCTGAGTTCAAATATGATCTCAGATACTTAACCTTCCCTGGGCAAGTCACTTAACCCCAATTGCTTGCCTCAGCAGAAAGCTTAAAAAAAAAAAAAAAAAAGCCCTGGTAACTGAGATGACTCCATAATAAAAGTTGTATTTGAATTTAGTATTTAAGAATATCAAAATGATATAACAATACTCCCTCTGTTCCCCTCAGTCCCCACCAAAAAACTGAGGAGGAATTTTGCTAAAACAGAGAAAGTGAAGGTACTTTTTCATAAAATAAACTATGATCCTAAAAGCATGTAATTAGACTCTTTACCAGAGGCCACCAGATTTGAAATGTATCATGTATCCTCTTCTTAATGACTTGCAATCTGAAACTTTTCAATTTTAATTTAAATTATATTATCACATTAGATTCTTAAAAGGACTGCTAGGTGGACCCTAGAATGTATAGATCATGGACCTTAGAATCAGGAAAACCTGAGTTAAAATCCAACCTAATCAAATGACCTTAGGGCAAGTAACTACATCCTGGTTTCCTCAGCTCTTAAATCTGTAAAACGAACCAAAGAAGAAAATAATAGACCACTCTATTTTCTTTGCCAAGAAAATCCCACATGGGATAGTAGAGAGTAGGATTCCTAAGAGTCTTGCATATAAGCACTAATAAAGAAAAAGCTACAATGATGTATCAGATATATTAAATAGCTTATCTAAGCTCAAGTACACTTTTTTCTGTACCAATAAGAGAATGCCATCTATTATCTGTCTTTGCTGTTCTTTTCCTATGCTTTCTTTTCTTTTCTTTTCTTTTTTTCTTAAAA
This sequence comes from Myrmecobius fasciatus, assembly GCA_023553655.1. Lineage (NCBI taxonomy): Eukaryota > Metazoa > Chordata > Mammalia > Dasyuromorphia > Myrmecobiidae > Myrmecobius > Myrmecobius fasciatus. The sequence continues at coordinate 115,603 of JAJPUD010005818.1, forward strand.
TCTATCATTACTTTGATTTTTCACTTGGGGACTTGAATATATAAAGATTACTTGACTTATCTGGCAAAACAGTGTCCCCTAGTGTACAAATATAGAATAAATCTCTTTGTCTGAAGCTACAAAAGGGTTATTTATCTTTGTTTATCTGTTATACAATATATTAGGAATTCTGTTTCAATATGGAAAATGCCAAGTGTATCTGAGGAGGAAAGTGAAACATAAAATAATTTTCAGTTAATTAAATGGATAAGCGATTTTATATTATTTTTACAGGTTATAACAAAGGTCAACAATGGTATCAGAGACTTTTCTACTTCAGTTACACCCAAACAGAGCCTCTGTGATGGCAGATGGCACAGAATAACAGGTGAGTAAAAAAAGAATAGATATAAGCACTCATGTATGTTGAAATCTATATGGAATGTAGACTACGAGCAATATTACAGATGGAATGATCATATGATCAAAATAACCAAGGAAAGTAGCAAAAAAAAAAATGCTTATACTTTTGGCTAAAGACCTATTATGTTGACTCTAAACCTTTTCTAGAAGTTATTTCCCCATTCTTTGAATCATGAAACATGCACAATACTGTTTTAATATAATCAAAACTATTGATATAATAAAATAAAAAAGCATTTTAAATTAACATATATTGTTAATTATCATGTCCATTTAATTCAGTGCATGGTTAAAAATTACCTTAAAATATAAATTATAATTATATATTTTCTAAAGCTAAAACATATGAGAAAAGTCTTCAAATTATTTTCTTATCCCTTAACTGGAAAATTTCATAGCAATTTTTAAATAATATTGATAATAGCTAATATTTATTTTGAATTGTAAGGTTTACAAAGTACTTTATTCTCACTACCTCATTTTTTAATTTTTTTGCCATTACTTTCATTTCTAAATATATCATTCCTTGCTTCCTACTCAAGATAGCAAGCCCACAAAATCCCTATTTCATTGGTTGTCACAAATTCAGAGATATAGACACTGTGGGTTTATTACTCCATTTTACAAATAAGGAAACAAATTCATAGAGATAAAGTGACTTGTTGACACAGCTAGTAAGTGTTAGAAGTGGAATTCAAACTCTCAAGTCCATTCCCAATTCCCCACATTTCTTTAACTTTTGTTATAGAACAACATATAGAGATCTTATGTGTGTGTGTGTGTATACATACATATCTATCAATAGATATATACATCAATAGATACTATACAAATATATATAAAGAGAGAGAGAAAGAAACAGAGAGAAATAAAGAAAAGTATCCTGAATAACAGATGATATGCAAAGCAAATTCAATTTTTGTATACAAAGTAAAAGCTGTAGGGTATGTTTTATAATCAGCTTTTGTATTGCATTTCAGTTATTAGAGATTCCAATGTGGTTCAACTGGATGTAGATTCTGAAGTCAACCATGTGGTTGGTCCCCTTAATCCAAAATCAGTTGATCATAGAGAACCAGTATTTGTTGGAGGTGTTCCAGGTAAGATTTTTAAATTAATGAATTAAGATTACCTTTATTAAACTCTTAAATTGAGGAAACAAATACAAGAAGGAAAAAATGTAATGGTGCCCACCTTCAAGGAATTTAAACATTACCTACAGGAGAATGATGGCCACCAAAGGGAGTTTTTGGCCTAAGAAGACACTAAGATAATGGGTGAAGCTACTGTACAGTTAAGTGATATTTCCCAGAAGCAATGGTGTTATTGATTCAATTGAGGGAATGCCAAAACTAGTTTCACACAATTGTCATTACATTGTTGAAAATCCCTTGGTTATTGATTTTCATCCTTCATCCAAAAATGCCAAAGGACACTCATAATTTCATTTCTTAAAAAAGGCAAAGTTGTGAGATCTTACCCAAAATCACAGACAAATTAACAGAAGTGGAAAATAAAAAATTCCTATGATAAAATATTTTATCTTAACTATTTGCCATTGCCATATATATATATATATTGCAAAATCCCCAAGAACCCCACATTCCTAACTATTGAAAACTAGAGTTAAGGAGGAATCTAGTCATGTAAATTGTTCCAGAATCATAGGAATTTGGGGGACCCCCCCACACACAAACATAAGCCCAAGCTTGTTGTTATTGCCCACAACTGACAGAAAAAAGGGAAGATGTTTTCCCTTCTCCAAAATCAGTCTGAATGGAAACAACAGCTGCATCCATCTGCAGAAAAAATCAGAAAAGGGGGTTGTCAGTTGTGACTATAAACATTATCACTAAAGCTAATCAATGAAGAATGCAGAGTATTTTAGAATGGTATTAAGAAAATATTTTAAGGATTAAGAGAGATTGGAGGGTTTTTTTTTTAGCTTTCCTGTGAACCAAACAAAACCTTATATCTTCTTTATACCTACTTTCATTTCAAATGTTTATTAATAGTAGCAGAAGTTGAATTATGGGTCCTAAGTAAAAATGTTGCAGCTAGTAGAACAGACCTAGGATTAAGTTTTCTAAACCTCTACATTGAGAATTTGTAAAGATTTTTTATTTACTTTCTTGCAAAAGCATTACAGACTACTTCCTTCCAAGGCATTCACCTCACCTTTCCCAAATACTTTAAGAAAGTAGTGGGAGAGCACAAAGATTGGGGGGGAAAGCGGGGCGAGTGGGAATCATCAATAAATTCTAAACTTGATAGTTGGAAAAACTGAGTTCCCTTTGCCTTCTGGGAGTCTTCCAAAAAGTGGCAGAAACAAAAATAAGTATTTCAGAAGCCAGTAAAAGTAATACATACAAGTATAAAAATGTGCCCTTTTCTTCTCCCCACCCCACTTCTTTAAAAAAAAAAAAATCATCCAACCTCCACTTCTATCCTTTTGCAGCCAAAATTCCCTTCTGAAATACAACTCTAGCACATTCAGAAAATTGCTGCTGCTATTTCTATATTTCACAATTTTCTTTGGTATTCAAAATCCAAAGCTGTGACAAAAAACATACATACTTTCTAAAGTTTATAGTCCTTTTTATTTCCTACATACGACCATATTAGATTCTTCTGTTCCTACTTGGCGTGTCTCCAAAACAAAGGGGGAAAAACATTAATGGGAAAATACCGTAGGTGAGGGGCAGCTAGGTGGCACAGTGGATGGAGCACCAGCCCTGAAGTCAGAAGGACCTGAGTGTTCAAATCTGGCCTCAGACACTTAACACTTCCTAGTTGTGTGACCCTGGGCAAATCACTTAACCCCAATTGCCTCCGCAAAAAATAAATAAAATGTTGTAGGTGAAATTCATATGTAGTTTTAATGGGAAATTTAAAAAAAAAAAGTGGGGCCATTAGGTGGTGTGGTGATCCACTGGACCTAGAGTCAGGAAGAGCTGAAATCAAGACCTCAGCTAACTGACTAGCTAGACAAGTCACTCAATCCTGTTTGACTTAGTTCCTCAACTGTAAAATGAGTTGAAGAAGGAAATGGCTAACCACTCCAGTATCTTTGCTGAAAAAACCCCAAATGAGGTCACAAATTGTCAGATATAACTAAGCAATAAATAGTAGTTTCCCTAAATATTACTGATCTTTTGGACCCTATTTTTCCAATCAAATTAACTCATATTTACTGAATGCCTGTTGTATACAAAAGCTTTCATCAGTACTATGTTATATACATATATGAGGCAATTGGGGTTAAGTGACTTGCCCAGGATCACACAGCTAAGGAGTGTTAAGTGTCTGAAACCAGATTTGAACTCAGGTCCTCCTGACTTCAGAGCTGGTGCTCTATCCACTGTGCCACCTAGCTGTCCCAGTACTGTGTTCTAACCTACAGTCCTTGCCATTAACCAAATCATGTACCTGGAGTGCTGAGTTTTTTCATCTTCTTTTACTCTATCATTGGTATTCTCTAATTCTGTAATTGGTTTTCATGCTTCTGATGATGAATATATGGAAAAGAGATGTCAAGTCACTTCCATGTGGATTTCATTGCTTTTTTGTAGTTTCCTTAGTTCCCCTTCTGCTGTAGAATTGTATGATTCTATTGCAATTTTAAGTAGGAACTGGTTTTTCCCCACACTTACATGTAGTATGATCTCTCTATGTGTCTATTTTTGTTAGTTAACCTATAACAGTTGCATGAAGATGTCCCATTTATAGTCCTGACCATTTCTATTCCTCTTTCTGAGTTATTGATTTCTAAGTATCTTCTTTTATCAATAATGCCAAACCTTATCTGTGTTTACTTCTCTACACACAAAGAAATAAGATCTGCTTAAATGGAATTTGAATTTTCTGAATGTTTCTAATCTCTCAAAAATGCTTTGCCTTAAATTGTTTCTATGTTCCCAATTCATTTATTCGTGCCTGTGCAATTAATAAGCATGATCCATGAGCTTTCTTCAAGATTATTAATTAAGATAAAAATAAAATAAGCTTAACCAAGTCCCTGTGACATACCACTGGGCACATGTATCCAATTCAGAGGAATTACATTTTTCACTTTCTTTGTTTACCATCCAAAATCTCATTCTCTGGGGAGAAAAAAGTAAGGTTCAAGCCCATCTAAATATACTTATTTTTATATGAGATTTATGAATTGACTAAAACACAGAGACTTAGAGGTAATCGATAATATGACAAGAAAAACAGAAAGTTAACAAAAAATTCAGTGACAGACTCAGAATCATTTTCTGCTCCAAAATAAAATACTCACTCAAAATGAGTGATGTGAAGATGAAATTAACTGTACAAAGTCTAAGAGGATCATGAAAATTCACAGCTGAGACTTTAGCAATGGAATCACATTATAAACTCATAATTCATGCTTAACCCCCCAAAAAGAAAAGTAAAAAGGAATAATTTAAATAATGTTGGCTCTTCTCCCCACATCTAATTCTTTTAGTGTATTCTCCATAATAAACATTAGATGGTAGACGGGAATCTGCTGTTTCCTCTAGACAAACTTTTTCATATGACCTCTCACCTTAATTTGTATGATATTGGAATCTCCTCTTCATCCAAATCACAGATAATCATTTTTTTTCTTTGAATAAGAAAGCTAATAGCTGACCTTCCTAGCATTTGGTCAATTAGAAATTATATGCCCTGCTATATTAACTTTGATTTCCTTGTCTTGACTTTTGCCTATATCTTGTTTCTTCTTTGAAAAAAAGATGCATGGATGTTTTTCCCTCTCTTGGTCTTTTCTTCTTTCACAATATAATGAATGTGAACATGATTGCACATATGTGACCTTTATCAAATTGCTTGCCATTTTAGGGAAAGGGAAAAGAGGGAAGGAGAAAATTTGAAAGTCAATTTTTTTTAAAATGAGTGCTAAAAATTGTTTCTATGTGTAATTAGAAAAAACTAATAAAAGAAAAAGGAAGATGAAGCCATGCTCAAAGTGATTATCTCCTAAAATAATCACTTATCCATGAAACTCTTTCAAAATAATTTTTCCTTTGATCATTAATTTTCCTGCCAGTTGTCTTCATTTATTTCTATTTTCTTTTATTCAAGTAGAAATCCTAGTTCTACTCTTTCTCCAGATGAGTTCTTTAGTTGAGTATTGTGAAAGAAAAAAATAAAAATTACATTTGTTTACATTACAGTCATTTCAGTTCTACCAACTTTCTGAGACATACTGATTTCTATTAACGAGTTTCCACCCCAAGGGTTTCATGTGGCTCAAATGGATGTGAAGCATTTTGCAAACTCTAAAGCACTATACATATGCCAATTATTATTGTTGGTGATGGTGGCAATAATAGTGGTGGCTGTAATAACAGTATAGTAGTAATCATAGTAGTAGTAGTTGTTGTCATAGTAGTAGTAGCAGCAGGAGCAATAGTAGTAGAAGCAGCAGCAGTCTAGTCATTAGCCTTTGTAGCCTTTGGCTACAATTAGCCATTGTAGCAGTTACAAGACTGAAAGACTGATAATTTCAGTCTCTAAACCTTGTCTCCTGTTGAGTTCAGGCAATGTTTATAAAGCAATATAAGAGGAGTGTACCAGTAAATATTTAACAATGAGGCTCTTTAGGGGAAAAAATGTATACACTTACACTTTTATGTTTAAACTGTATTATTAACACTTTTTAAAATCTGAACAATGGACAACACCATAAATCAAGCCCTTATTTCTAAAGTATTGATGCTCATAAAGAAGTAACAGTCATAAAGCCCAGCATGCTCCCACCCTCCTTCCTTTCCAGGTACACCTGTTTGGGCAATCCTATATTGAAAAAGTAATTTTGATAATGTGGGATTTTTACCATACAGGATGATTTTATAAACTAATCTCTGAATGAGAGGCAAGGCCACTATACGATGCAAATAACATTTCAACCTTAGATATAATTTAATTAATTGAATTACAAATAGAAACTTGACCATAGAAATCAAGGCAAAACTTTAGTTATATATTTCAGAGAAAAGTTACTCAAAAAATACCAGTTTTTAAATTGAGTTTTCTTAAATCTGAATCTTACAAAAGTAGATAAGGATTTTAAGAAGCTGTTATATACTTTCCTTAAGAGCTGAAGGTTCACATGTGAACTGTTTATAGAAAAGGAAAGATGGATAGTTATTGTCATCAGGGTCTCTCTATTGTTTGGTTTTAATGTCCTAAAGTCAGATTCTACCTAATCTAATTCAGTTATTAGCTACGTTTTTATGTGTAAATCACCATGATTTTGTTTGAAACATTACATTGTTTTTTCACAGTGCAAAAACATCTGGGACTGGGATGAAATAATTCCTTTTCTTGCTCCTTGCAGAGTCTCTCCTGACACCAAGCTTGACCATGGGTAGACCTTTCTCTGGCTGTATCCGAAACTTCGTGATTGACGAACGTCCAGTGAGCTTCAGTAAAGCAGCACTGGTCAGTGGTGCTGTGAGCATTAATTCTTGTCCAGCAGCCTAATATTAAGCCTCAATCAGCAACCAAAGTACAAAGTTCTTTAGAGCACTGAAGAAACAAAAGCCCTACCAGCAACAAACAACAGCATCTCTTTTTCTAAACAGAAGTACCCATGTAATGAACAAGATTAAATGAATCATGAGCTCCTAGAGATGATGAAGAATTGTACTTAGGATTTTTCACTTGAATGCTCATTTTCAATCTTAAATATTTGCAGTTGAAAACCAAAGGAATGCTAAACTTCTGTGTACTGACAATACAGTTATTTTATGTTGGTAAGGTATCCTGTTCCTGTCTGTAAAAAATAAAATAAAATAAAAATTGTGTTTCTAAACATGCCATGGAATATGTTTTCAATGTGCTGAGAGATTCACCATTAATTTAATCATCATTTTCCAGGCAGATATTATAAAAGCTTTATGCAGTCCCAAACTTTGCTCTAAACTTTGTTTACCTGGAAAAGATTTGCTAATATATATTACAGAATATATCTAGACAATAAATTTATTAATACAATTTTATTGTTCTGACAGGGAAATGGTCATTTTTTTGTTTGTAGGAGATATGAAGTTTTTTTTTTCTTTTTAATTTTCAAGAAAGTGGAGTTGAATCCATCTGGCAAGAGACAAGCAAAAGGCAATTAGATCAACTGAACAACGGGAAACAAATTTCTGTTTCCTCTCACATGTATGTCTTGATTTATTTTAAAAAATCAATCAGAGGTTAGTATTATTGCTGGACTTCTTCATTAATAATGTTGGTATAAGACAAGCAATAAATAAATAAATATTCACTGAGTGTTTACCATGTTGAAGGCACCATGCTTAAAAATATTTTCTCATTTGATCCTCACAACCCTCTATGAAAAGTGCTAGTATTAGCATCTTTTTTACAGTTGAGGAAATTGAGGCATTACAGAAACTAAGTAACTTGTCCCAGGATCAAACAGCTAGTAAATGTCTAAGGCAGGATTTGTACTCAGGTCTTCTTGAAGCCCAGAAATCTCTCTGCTGTACTACCTAGCTAACTTTAATGTAAGGCTTTGAATGCCAATCTGAAGAGCTTGTACTTTAGTATTCATTTTGAAGTTGGAGAACTGAATGATCTTGAATAATTGAATGATATAATTATCAGTGTGTGTGAAGGACTGAAAACCACAAAGGAAATTACTGTAATAATCTGGATAATGCAAATATGTATATATACATACATAAACATGTACATATTGTATTGTGAATATACTATTCTATTATGTCATATTCTATTACAGATTGTAAGCTAAGAATAGGAATTGTCTCATCACTCTGTATCTAAGACCTGAAGGCAGCTAGGTGGCATAGTGGCTGGAACATTGGACCCAGAATCAGGACAACTGGAATTCAGATTTGACCTCAGATACTAACTGTTGTGCCAATTTGTCCCTTAATTGTTCTGCCTTGGAAGCAACCTCCCACCCCCACCCCACCCCCCGACCATCCTGACCATCAGGAATAATTAGGCTAGCATTCCAAAGAGCCATAAAACCTCCAGATGGCCCATCTCAAATACATACCCCTTATCTTTTGGCTTCAGATTCAGAGTCTCCTAGCTTCTTCTCAAACTTATCAGAATTTATGATTCTTCATTCCCTAACCTATCAGAACTGAATTGATAGTCCTTTCCTGGAATTCCAATCCCCCCAATGCCTTACCCCTCCCTCTGCCTGTTCTTTGTTCCCCTGAGCGCCTAGAGCCCTATAAGAATCCTTGGACCAAACTACTAACTGCTGGATACATTGAGATCCAGATAGCTAGCTAACGGCTGCCAAATGGCTGCCAATCTAAACTCTCAATGGACTGAATACTTTGAGACAATAGTCCTATTCAGTCGACTAGTCTTACCTCTCCATTAATATCAATAAAATATTACCTAATCTCCAAAGCGTGATACTGCCTCAGTTTCTCTTGGAGCATTACATAAGCAACTGTATGACTTTGGCAAATCACCTAATCCTATTTGCTTTATTTTTCTCAACTGTAAAATAAACTAGAAAAGGAAATGACAAATTATTCCAGTATCTTTTGCCAAGAAAATCCCAAAAGAAGCCATGAAGAATCAAACACAACTAGAAAACTAAACAACAAAAGACATGAATTATCTCAGACCTAGCATAGAATTTTATTTATAAGAATCAACTAGCATATGTTTATTAATTTTAATTTAATGAATTCACTCCAGGCAAGAGAATACATCAGGGACAAAGGATGTAACATGGAAACTTCCTGATCAGATTTACTTTGGGGATGGGGTAGGTGAACTCTAGGATAGCCCTTATTAAATACAACCACTTGAGTTCCTTATTAGTCTCCAAATAGCTTTGTAGAATTGTCTATGATGCCATGGTTTTAAGATAAGGGCCATTTTGGCAAAATAACTCTACTACAAAGAATTTTAAAGCCAGACGGGGCCCTTAAAGCAATTTGTTCCAACCCCTTCAATTCACAGGTGGGAACTGAATTCTTAAGAAATCAACTTGCCCCCAATCATGCAGTGATTCATGATCTCATGGTGAATCAGAAACAACTGGAAACAGGACCTAGATCTCAAGTTCCAGACCAGCAAGTACTCTTCTCACTACATATATTTATTATCACTTAAAAGAACATATAGCATATTCTTAGTACTTGATGAGTCTTTTTGATTTGAAAGATGTTTTCTCATTCAAATGCCTACCATATTATGGTGATTTTTTTAATTACTACAATATATTATAGGCATAATTTGGGAAAACTATGAATTGAGCTATAAAAACAAGGTCATAACAGTAAAAGAAGAAAATAGAGAGTTAATCCTATGCAGTGAATGATTTAATTCAAAATAGAAGGTTGAAAGGGTAACTATTCTGCATAGAAAACAGAGTGAAAGAAAATGGTTCCTAATTTCAACTGAATTCCAATCAATTATATGAAACTATTTTCCTAAAAAAAGAATCTTTTAAAAATGCCATAACTTGAGATAGTCACAATGAGAGAGGCACAACTCTGCCTCTAGTAATGTCCTCTTTTCCCCTTTCTTCAGAGCAAACAGAATCAAATATATACATAGCAAAACCTCATGCCTTCAGCAGTTCTCAGTTACTAATGGCTCTGAAAGCATATTCATTCATCCAATAATTAATCTATTATACGTTGACTAAATTTAATACTCTGCTTTCAGGTTATTCCTGTTATTTCAGGTGTGAGATGATCAGTTAAAGAAGTTAACAAATCAATTTGAACCTAAAGAATGGGGAGTTATGGTGTTAGAAAGTACCACTCCAGAGAGGGTGCCGGTATCATAGCTTTTGTTTTTGTTTTTTTAATGGTATTTTTTACATTACATGTAAAAAGTTTTCTACTAAATTTTTGTACGATTTTGAGTTCCAAATTTTTTCTCCCTGCCCAAAAAGGCAAGCAATCTGATATAGATTATATCTGTACAATCATTTTAAACAGATTTCCATATTAGTCATTTTGGGTGAGAAAAGAGAAAACATGAGAAAGAAAAAAAAAACTAAAAAAATGAAAAAAGTGGGGGGAGTGAAAAATAGTATGTTTCGATCTACATTGTCTTCATAGCTCTTTCTCTGGATGCAGATGACAGTTTCTGTTACGAGTTCTTTGTAACTGTCTTGAATTATTATAATGCTGAGAAGAGCTAAGTCTATGATAGTTGATCATCACACAATCTTGCTATTACTATGTACAATGTTCTCCTGGTTCTGCTCACTTCACTCAGCATCTGTTCATGAAAATCTTTCCAAGCTTTTTCTGAAATCAGCCTGTTATATCTTACAGAACAATAGTATTTTGTTGCATTCATATATCAAATTATTCAGCTATCCCCCAACAGAGGTGTATCTATTCTTATTGGTCTCACTGGCATCTAGAGAGTACAAAGGACCTTGTCTGATTGTTTTTCAGCAACTGGGGATGCCTCAATATTATTTATTTGCTGGATTTCTTAGAAGAGCATATTCTGGATGGAAGAATCAAGTTCTATGCTAGCCAATAAGAGAGAACCAACAGATCAACTCTCTCTTCTTTACCTCTTTCCCTTTTTACCTTTTTTCGGGGGGGGGGGGGAGTAATCCTAATGATTGCTTTAGGACAGAAATATGTGTAAAGCCACAAGTGCCTTTCCAGGTGAGTTTCTAGGATTCTGACTACCATCTTTCTGTACCACCACATGTAAATATTCCAAGCCCAAGAAATAGCATTGGCATCTAAATAGTATTGAGTCCCCTATTGTACTATTCTGATTTCTAAATTACTGTAACAGATTTTTAGGTGTAATTTGAAAACTTTGAATTTAGTTACATAAACAAGATTGTAATGGTAAAAAAATAGAAATAGCATGTATAAGGAGATTGATACAAATTGAAATGGGAAGCTGAATTGATTTTAGAACAAACCAGCTAGATCTTTTTGAACTGATGAAGTGAGCAGAATTAGGAGGAAAATATAAACAATAACTGTCAGAAAAACAAAAAAGGGGGGATAAGGGGAAAAGAGAAAGAGGATAGAGAAGAGGGAGGAGAAAATCAACTTTGAAAAATTTTAGGATTCTGATCAATTCTGATCAGCCAAAGGACTAATATACTTACTAGCTGTGTAACCTTCCTTGAGCAAATCATTTAACCTTTGTCTAAGTTTTCTCAACTGCAAAATGGAATAATAGACTCTAGCTTTAAGGGTTATTATGAAGATCAAATGCTAATTTATAAAGCGCTTATCATAGTACCTGGCACATAGCAGATATTTAATATTTCCTATTTTGTCACTAGATTGAGCTCCTTGAGGAAGATTTTTTGTTTTGCCTTTCGCTGTATTACCAGGACATCGTGTAGTACCCAATACATGGTAGCTGCTTAATGGTTTTGTTTTGGGTTTTTTTTTTTTTTGTTTTTGTTTTTGTTTTGTTTGGGGGGGGTGCTGAGGTAATTGGAGTTAAGTGACTTGCCCAGGGTCACACAGCTAGTTGTGTCTGAGACCAGTTTTGAATTTGGGTCCTCCTGACTTCAGGATTGGTACTCTATCCACTGCACCAACTAACTGCCCCTTTGCTTAATGTTTATTGACTGAATAACCAATCACCTGCAAGAGAGGAGATATACTTAAAAATGAAAAATGAGCCCTATGATTTTTGGACATAACTAATAAAGGAATTCATTTTAGTCAACTATGCTTGTTATAAGGTTTTTTGGTGTTTTTTTTTTCATTTTATTGCTCTCTTAGGGAGAGAGGAAGTGTGAGAGATAGATAATGTATACAAACAAACCAATAAATGAAGAAAATCTGAAATAGAAGGAGGAGAGGGGAACAAATATATGTTTTTTAAAAAAATGATTTAAGAGTCCCTAAGGAAGCACAGGGCAGAATCAGTTATCAATTATACAATGTTTATTATGAATCAATCACTATTTTTCCCTACTTCCTAAAGTAGTTTTGAAAAGGACTTCAGGGACCATCAAAGACAACCTAATCCCTTCATTTTATAGATAAAAAGGGGTACAGTCTTTTACAGAGTTTAGTTATTTCCTCACAGTTCTGAGATGATGTAACTATCTGACATGATGTTTGAATCTGGGTTTTTCAGTCTCCTAGTACATCATTCTTTTTTACTATATATACCAAGCCCCCTCTCCATTTAATTTGAGGAGAGTTCATCACAATATTCCTGAATCCAAAACTTCTGTGTAGAGGCTAAGGTGGTTTGATTTTCTGGGCAACATGATCTCATGATCTAGTCTTCTAACCCAAGAAGGGAGATTTCTCAGGCGCATTTATTATTTTATTATTTCATATTATTATTTCATAACACTAGGTTTGAGTCTGATGTTTTTGAAAAAGTTCCTTAGTAGCTATGACTCAGAAAAAAATAAATCACCCCCAAACCCCAGACTACATCATGGGCTTCCCGATATTATTGTCACTCAGGTGGTCCAATAGAAAAGTGTTTTTGACTTCTGTAAGAATTCCAAGCCACAAAGGTAGTACTGATACATGTTGGAAGAGCTATGTAAACTGCTGTGAAGAAAAGGGAAATTTTATCATCAGTTCCCTTTCCAAAAAAAACTTAATGTAATACATAAATAAGTGCTTAAGAAGTTTTCTGTATCTGTTTGTGGTTTTCTATGAATGTCTTGCATTTTTTTTTGATTAGTAAAATTTGAATTGGCATGTGTGAGTAAAGAGATTTGTATTACAATCAAATGCATATCCATATACATATCCATATATGGGATTTGGAAGGCCTTGTGAAATACATTGTGTTACGTATGTATACTTAACATAGTTTTTCCCAAACTTACCTAAATAATTTAATGTACCCTGGCATTGATTTGAATATTTATATTCTCAAAAGTTTGGTATAAAGAATAAAAACAATTCAAAAATGAAAAGATCCATACTAATTATATTGTTCCTTCAGTCAGAAATCAATGCCATATTCATTCCCACTATGGGAATTTGATATTTTTATCAACACTTCAGTGAATATATAATCTCAGCAGTATGGGCAGTCCTGGTGGTGCAGATATCAAAATCTTTCTTGACCTTTTTATCCTGTGTCATTCTTGTCATTTTATCTTTGTGTTCTTCCATAGCTCCTGCACCAAAATTCTTCCTCTAGGTCTTTTTATACTTTGGGAGTACTCTCAATGTCCAGTTCTTATCCCTCAAATTTTAATTTGATCTATATATTGCCTTCACCAATCAGACATTTTGTCAATATTCCATATTCTATTTCTTGAGAGCAAGAAATCATTAGAAACCTACATATATAATAGGGAACCAGCATAATAGGGAAATGGGAGGAAAATAGAAACAATGCATTTTCTTTTTTAAGGTTTTCTAATATGTTATTCCAGCTTAGCTTCTACATTGTTCAGTAACATTTTAAAAGAGTGTTATAGAAAGGGTAGGTAAACTAATACACTCATTGTTGGTGAATCTGCTCCTTGGTACAACTAATTAAGAATGCAATGTGGAATTGTGCTAAGAAAGTGACTAAAATGTTCATACTTATGGCCCATATATCCTGCTACTTACAACATATTTCCCAAGAGGTTTCATTTACACTAAAATATCTATAACAGCTTATTTCATAGTAACAAAAAAATGGAAATAAAATAAGATACATACCTATCATGGAATAGCAAAACAATTTGTGATTGTGTAATTAATATTACTATTCAATAAGAAATGATGTAAGGGCCCCTAAGTGACTCAGTGAATAGAGTGACAGGCCTGGAGGCATGAAGATTGACCTTCCCAAGTTCAAACTCAGCCTCAGACACTTAATAGTATGACTCTGGGAAAGTCACTTAACCCTTTTTGCTTCATCTATAAAATGAGCTGGAGAAGGAAATGGCAAACCTTTCTAGTAGCTTTGCCAGGAATACACCAAAATGGGGTCCCAATGTCAGACATGACTGAAACTGAGCAATAACAACAGCAATAAATAATGAAAATGAATATAAAAAATCATGAGATTTACAAAAACTAAAAGTAGAAATGTTTTATTGAACTGAAACAAATATAAGTAAAATTTTATGCCTTTTGAGTTTTTTATACAATAGCCATTTCTCAACATATCCCCTCATAGCTATCTCCTAACAAAGAAAACCATCTCATCAAAGTCAAGCAAAGAAGGTGACAATAATAAATGCAATGTTGGCATCTGTAATACTCTCTCAGCTCTGACTTGTCTGACTTGCTCCAATTGTGCCTTGGAACCAATATTACTCAGTGTAGATAATCTGAGTGAAGTTGCCTTTAGATCATTTACATTATTGTAGACATTGTGTATATTAATCTGAATTGGCTTTTTCTGTTCTGTCCTAGTTTATAAAACTCTTCATTTTTTTCATTTTGTATAGCCCATAATATTCCATTACATTCATTCAATTTGTTCAGTCACTCTTCAATGGATTACTTACCTATTCCAATTTTTTATCACAGTGTTGCCAATTATTGTAACAAATGAATTGTCTTTGATTTTCTTTTAGGTATATTCCTTTCTGATAGTATCTCTGGGTCAAAAAAGCACTAACAATTTGTAATAAATTTGATTTACAACATTCAAAGCTGACATGGTTTCTAGCAAATTCTTGTGGGTTTGGTTATTACCTTGGCCCATGTAAAAAAGAAAATATCTTATCGAGAACTCCACTGACTCACTGATAAATACAGGTAAGATTTATTTTACAATTGGTATACCCCAATTCCATAGAATGTAAATACATACAAAGAAGCCAAGTCAAGACTTTTTTTATGGGGTTTAGTTAAGCTCTATTTCTTCCTTCTGAATCTTGACCAATTGGGATCCTTTCCAGATTACCATTCTTCCCTATAAGGTACATAATATACCCATTTTTAAGCAAAATGTGAACAGAGCAGTTCTTCCTTTGGTTAAGCTCATGCTATAGGCCATGTCTCAAACTTTTCCTATCCTTCCTTGTCCAAGAGGGAAATACCCTTTTCTTATCACAGAGCTAGTCCCTGCACCTTCAAGGAGCTCACATTCTTCATTCTTATAGAGGAAGATTACCCAAGTAGGGGAAGGGCAAAGTCCAGGGGGCTCCCTTCAAACCTAAACCTCCAATCCTGATTATTCTTTGATGTCCTTATGGATTTCAATTTTCTAATTTGGGTTTCATTTCTCCATTTTCATAACTGTGGAAACCAAATAAATGCCCATCCATTTCTCAATATCCCCTCCCCTCCCCTTTTTTTTTTTAACAATTAGGTTTCCACATCCTTTTCTAACCGCTCAAATGTGGTTAATATTTTTTATATTCCACTTCATAAAAGTCTATTAACCTCTGCACAGATCTCCTTACACAGGATGGATAATTAATCCCTGAATTCTCTGCTAATTCTTCCGAGAGGGCTATACTAGAAGTGAAAGTACCTTCAATTGGAACTCATTCCTCCTTTTCCTGCTAATAACCAGTCATTCTATTGAGGAGGTGAAAACAAAATGGTAAAGGCAGGAACTTGCCCAATCTCTCCCCCAAATTACTCCAAATTCCTTTAAATAATGATTCTAAACAGATTTTAGAGTATCAGAATACCCCAAAAGACAGAGTAGAACATTTTCCAACCAAGGGCAACTTAGCAGCTCAAGATAAAAGATCTATGACACCAGAGTGGGAGTCCAATGTGCAGTCTGGCTTGAGAGCATGCTGGCACAACCCGGGCCAGCACACTAGATCTTACAACTAAAGTGGGGCAGGGACACTCCTAACAGCTCCAAGGCATAAAAGAGTCTGTGGTCAGATTCTTAGAAGGATCTCTGAAAACAGGTGCACAAAACCCCTAGAGTTTGGGAACCTTACTTTAACAATAGTTAAAAACAGAGTAATAAGATAAGGAAAAGAGCAGAAAACAAAAAAAGTTTCTTACCATTGAAAGTTATTATAGTGACAAGGAGGATCAAAACACCCACCCAGAGATGATAAAGTCAAAGCTCCTACATCCAGAATCTCCAAGAAAAATAAGAATTGGGCTCAGGCTATGGAAGAGCTCAAAAGGGACTTAGAAAATCAAGTAAAAGAGAGAAAGGAAAATTTAGGGAAAGAATTGAGAGAGGTGCAAAAGCAAATATTAAAAAAAAAAAGAAAGAAAGAAAGCTAAGGAGAAGAATGGCTTAAAAAACAAAATTGGCCAATTGGAAAAGGAGGTACAAAAGCTCACTGAGAAAAATAATTTCTTAAAAATAGAATTAAGAAAATGGAAGCTAATGATTTTATGTGAAATCAAGATACAATAAAGCAAAAATGAAAAAATAGAAAAAAATGTGAAATATCTCATTAGAAAAACAAGCTGGAAAATAGAACCAGGCGTGATTGGTCTACCTGAAAGTCATGATTAAAAAAAGAGAGAGAGAGAGTCTTGAAATCTTTCAGTGTCATTCTATTTTCCCATACTGTTCATGCTGAGTTAAATGCTAGTGGCATCTAACTATACTGCTATTCCCTGTCTCTCTGGTATAATTTACCAAATAATATTTACCTACCAAAGTAGAAATGACCCAAATCCACAACTAGATTTCTAGCCTTGAATTCATCAGTTACTATCTTTGATTTAATTCTTCCTACTTCAATCTTACATTCTTCATCAAATGCCAAGGCAAAAGGAATAGCCAATTGGATCGATGCACAGGTGCTCATTCAGTTCCCAGGCAAAGGAGGTTTAAGTGTGCTGCCTTCACAACATCACCCAAGGTTTGCTTAGGGTATGTTCATCTCTGAGAAAATGCCAGAGCTACTCTCAGTTACATTCCAGACTTGGGTTCATACCACTACAATACCTAGATTTTGGAATCTTCCACCTGCCATGAGACGCAAGCTGATTGATTCCAGAGCTGAAATAAGCAATTAGTATAGCCTGTTGTATTCCCCCACAGAAAGGAGTAAGTCACTTCTCTCCAGGGCTATTTTGGGGACAAGAAGAATTCACTTTTTCCATACTCAAAGGGAATGGTACTATATGGGCATGGGGCAACCTATAGTACAGAGTACTTTACCAGTTCTACCCAGGCATCTATCACTTGCCTCAAGTCTTTGACTTGATTCCAAATCTTCCTAAGAGATCTATACTTATTACATCTATTTCCCACTTACTCTTTGATCTATAATGTCTAAATGCCCAGCTCTTGTAGCAAACAAAACATTATTCCAAAGTGGACAGGCATTTCCATAAAATCCTCTTTTTCAGGACACAAATACTTATTGTAAACACTTGTCTATGGCCAGGCAAGTGTTACATTCTATAATTTGACAAGCAGCAAACTGAATTGTTTGTGGGGTATCTTTCTCAGTTATACTAACCCAAATCTTAACTCTATACATCTATCCGAAGTCATAAATACTATTGTAGCAGAGGAACAGCATTAATACTATAAACCTTCTCCCTTCAATAAACTACTTACTGGGGACCCACTCAGACACTGGGTAGTTCAGGATCCATTCACCAACCAGTTCCAGTTCCTTCCCAAACAAATGGGACCCAAAATCCTTTGGGGTATGGGGTGATCTCCTCATTCTTTTGAAACTTACTTCCCTGCTGAAAATTAGCATAGAGCTGGGTCATTCTATAGGGTCCCATTTTGGAGGGTGCTAAATTGGAACTTAATGAAGCATCCATTGAATTGAGTCAGATACCTAATCTGGTCAATTAATCTGTCTAGTGCTAGTCATTTGAAAGTGAATTGATCAAAGTCTAGAAAAAAATAAACCTTAAAAGCAGAGGTTGGAGACAGTAGCAAAACAGTAAAAGGGTTGTTTTGAGTAGCCAAAGGACAGTGCCAAAGTGTTCTAAAGGACTTAGGCACTGGGTAAAGAGGACAACAGGTTAAGATCAGGCTTTGTTCTAGTCTGGCCAAAGAGTTTTCCTATCCCCCACTGACGGAACTCACAGGGTGGAGAGAAAGAGAGAACAAGCACTAAAAGCAGAGCCCTCATTCTTGGGAGGTGGATTTATATCTTCCCTGAAGAATTAGATATCTCTTCTAATAGAAACTACATTATAACCCAAAAAGCAATTTTGGGATAGAGGAAATCCCATCAGAATAACAGAGGCATTCACAAAATCCTTCCTGAACAGGTTTCATTTACCTGTCAAAAGCCAGATATTGAGATAGAGATTAACCCAACCTTTTACCTGAGGCATATGTGACTCTCTGCCAGTATTTTTTTTCTAGACAAGTATCCCTCTTTTGAACAGGTTTTAGGAGGGGGTTTAATAGCACTTGCAGGAGTCACTTGGGCACAAAATATCAGTCTGAAGATCCTGCCTAATAGTTTCTCCTAGCCTGTGACCAGTGAAAATAGATTTCACAAGAGACTGAAGGACATTCTTTGTAGCTTAGTGTAGGCCTAAGAGAAATTTCCACTGGCTTGGTCCTGGGATTAGAAACTGGCCTGAGGATTTAAAAACTATTCAAGCAAGGTCTGTGGTAGGATGAATTGGCAGAGGCCAATATAGATTGGCCAGCAGCTATTCATATCATATCTCTCAAATAATGTATTACTGACTTAATTTATCGATCGTTCCCAAATTCAAAACTCAAAACAGTGTCAGTTATAGTCTCAAGAGATTTCATCTCAATATCAGAGATTTATATCCTAAACTACCAATTCCAGGCACCTGCAGAGCACAGTCAAAACCATGTCTAGGACCTGTCAAGTTGAAATCCTGCTCTAAGTACTTCAAGAAAGCTATAGATCATATTTATTATCATATTCATTAAATAATAAGACCATGATGCACTTAAATGTTAAATTTGCTCAAGACAGATGGAGATCTTGGTAGAAGTGATTATATTCAGAGAACTTGGAGTTCTAACAAACTTCTCTTCAAAGTTCCTTGCATTGCTAAGCAGTAGAACTTTTGATACAACATTACAAATGACTGCTTTAAAACAACCATAAACTTAAAAAATAAAAGCAAATATTCAGTTATTAACACCATCTAAACATAAGATATTCCTTTAAGCAATAGAAGCAATTGTTAAAGGAATTTCATTTAAAAGGGAAGGCAGAGAAGGAGTGGGGTCAGCACAAGTGAGTGGGTTTATTTTCTCACTTCCTTCCAGGGGAAAGGGCTCAGACCAGAGCTAAGGGGCAATCTATGCCCTCACCTTCCCAAAGAACCTGATCTAAAATAAAAAAAGGTAAAATCATGTAAATAACTAATTTTCAATCCTAAATTTCAGATTAACTACCAAAAATTCTAATAAAGAATTTTCAGAAATTTAAAGGTAAAAAAATTGGAATTTTATACCTAAAACCAAGCTTTTTCCAAACCTGGCAAGTTTACAATTTAGGATAATGGACCCCAGAGCAAGAGCTGAGTTTGCTTCCTACATGTCCAAACCACCCTTTTCTACCCTTTAAGTTGCTGTGGACTTTTTCCCCACAAATAGTAATTATCAATTTTAGGTTCCAATATTATGACAATAAACCCAAATAACTTAATTAACATTCTCCCAATTTTTATAAGTGATAGCCAAATAGATATAATATAACCTATCACAAAAACATGAAGGAAATTCATGTAATTTACAGTCAAGTTTCTAAATTTCACACACAAACTGAAAAAGTTATTTTAAAATCAATGTACACAAAGTAGTTTGTGAGATTGAACTAGAAGTTCCATTCAAACTCAATTACCTCTTAATTGTTTCCAAATTCACACAAGCCAGGAAAGGGTCAAGTGCCTTATTCTACCTCAAGAATGCAGGCCTTTTCACCTTGAGGCTGTCACCAGTATAGCCCCACTAACCTGAGTCCTGTTAATGCCAAATAAAGCTTCTTATTTTGCCCTTTTAATCTTATCAATTGTTTTTAAACCACCTTTTTAAATTTTTTCTGTGAAATTTTATAATTTCAACTCAACCCTTTAAGTATAATTTCTTTGTTAAAGAGAGAAAAAGCAAGACAAACTTAAGATTCAGAATATAGGTAGTATCTAAAAAACTTTAGACCACAATTTCACAAAATGTATACATGTCCAGCAGAGCTGACAAATTTTAAAGCAAAACTCATATTACAATTTGCCCAATATACAATTTAGAAAGCAGACATTTAAGTCACGTTTTTGGAAGAAAACTCCCCTTCCCCCTCAAAAAAAAATCTTTGAAATGGCAATAAACTATTTGAGATCTGAAATGGAGTTACAGGCCTCTGGGATCAAAATGACAAAGAGACAGTTCCTATCTCCCTCCCTAAATTTTGTACTCTTCTCTAAACCCCATATGGACTGCTTGTATAAGGAAAAGGGAAAGATTTTAAAGTGTAAAATGGATTTCCCTAGATTTCCCCAAGCCACAAGGAGATAGATCACATCCTTTTACAGAGACCAGAGTCCCCTGAAAAGAATTTTGGGACTCTGGGGAATCAGGGGAGAAACTGAGGCTGCCTACAGAGCATGGTGTGAAGATTTTTCAGGGAGTTTACCATTCTTTGGAGAGGTTGGACTGGACATAAATCCACACAAAGCAGCCCTGGACATTTCTCAGTCTAGGGAAAAAAGCTTGAAAACTTAATTTTTAAGAAAAATTCAGTTTAGTTTCAATAAAAATGCTTGACAGGCAAACAGAGACTTAAAACAGAAATATAAAACAAACACTTTATGTCCTAAAGGGGCAGATCTTTTCCTTTGTAAATTCAGTTTACTTTGAGAAATGCAGAAGACAAAACACACACAAAAATATACATACACAGAGCTTTTAAATTCCTTTTCCTTATGTCTAGTACAAAGTTGTTCCCTCCCTATCTCCTGGAGAAGTACCTTCTCTTCCAAGGTCCCCCACTTCTTTACTCCTCTCTTAGAGTTTCTTGTAAATCTCCGTGCAGATCGTTCCTTCACTCCAGCATGGAGATCCTCCACATTCCAGTGATCCCAGATTACTAATATTTAGATTTCATAGCATCCCCTCTCTTCTAAGACTATATTAGAGGTATGTCTCAGGGATTCCCACCCTTTGACACCATTAAAATCCCTATTTTACTAATCTGACATTTCAGACTCTATAAAATGGTCCCAACCACCAAATACAAGATAGTTCTCATTCCTATCCTTGGTCTATGCACAGAGTTGCCTTTTTTTTCCTTCCTGATTTCCTGGATTCATCAATGGCCTTACCACCATGATCCTAGGATCATGGATAGTCCATGAGTGGGGGATACTGGGGCCAATTCATATGGACATTGAAATCAATAATCAATAGAATGCATCTTCTTGTGTTTCGATAGAGGTGATCCCTGACTCAATCCCAGATGAACCCAATTTGTAAAAAAAAAAAAAAAAAAATCTTACCAAGAACTCCAATGACTCACTGATGAATGCAGAAAAGATTTCATATTCTTGTAAGAATTGGTATACCCCAATTCCTTAAAATGAGCACATACAGAAGCCAGGTCAAACTGGGATTTAGTTAGCTCTATTTCTTCCTTCTGGATCTTGACCAATCAGTATCCTCTCCTCAATCTATTTTCCAAGTCAGTTGTTTTTTCAATGAGATACTTCACATTTTCCTTTACTTTCATTCTTTTGATTTTATGTCTTGTAGAGTCATTACTTTTACCTGCTCAATTCTAATTTTTAAGAAATTTTTTTCAGTGAGCTTTTACACTTTTTTTATTTGACCAATTCTGTTTTTAAGGTATTTTGTGCCTCTTTTATCAAACTATTTTAATCTTATTTTCTTCCTTTGCTTTTATTTCTAATTTTTCCTCTACAAACTGATTTTGAAAATCATTTTTTAAGTTTCTCCAAGAATTCTTAAGCTTTTGTCAAATTCACTTATTTTTGAGGCTTTCCTTGTGTCTATTTTGCCTATAATCATCTTCTGAGTTTGTGTCCTGATCTTCCCTTTCTTTTCACTATAATATTTTATGGTCAGGTTCTTTTTTCCTACTCTTTGTATTTCTGTTAATAGTGATTTTTATTTCCAGTGGGAGGGTGAAGGGGAACCTCTGTTTCAAGTTTCAAGTGTTTTCACACTGCTGTTTTCAGAAACAGTTCTAGGAATTTGAAATTTTTTGGTGCTTCCAAAATAGTAGGAGAAGTGTGGTCACTGATCTCTTGCTCTGAACACTGATTCTCACCCATGAAGGGGGCCTCTTATCCTTTAGGTTGCAATTGATACTGCTTCCCAGGTTCCCTCCTCCTCCTTTGGGGGTAGAAACAATTTTGTTCATTTTTCAGGGTCCCTAATGTCTTGGAGTTGGAAGTGATACTGTCCTCTCAGGGCTTCTACCTACTTTTGACTAAAAGTGTCCTATCTCTGTAAACACGGTATTATATATCTCGTCAAAAATTTTACCTTTATTATTTTTAATATTTACCTATTCCAATTGCCTTGCTTTTCCTTATCTTCAAAGTCCTCTTTTCCACTTTTCTACACACATATTCCCAATTACTCCCTTTTTGTTTTAGAGTTTGCCTATTAGTTCCTTTTTCTGTCTTGTTTTTATCTAACTTAATTCTTTCCATCTTCCTTCCCCCTCCTCAAGTAGTCAATTAGAATTTCCCTGTCCTTTTCATCCTATTTTGCTAAATTTTTACATTTTCATTTTCTGCATTTTCTTTATAAAAAGACTTTCTTCACTCATTCTATTATTTATCTTCCCTTTCTATTCTAAACTTCTGTCCTTTGATTAATGGTTCTAATGCTTACATTTTTATATTCTCTTAATTCCTCTTGGCTCAAAGTGTTTTTAAGTTTTCTTCCTCCTGGTTCTTTGGCAACTTCAATCTTTCTTTCCTTTTTTTTCCCTCTAACACTCACTTTTCTTCTCCTTTGAGGGAACAGTTTCTCTAGGGGCTACATCTCAGCCTTCTCACTCTAAGCAACACTTCTGGAGGAATGAAAACTTGGCCCCATTTTGATGCTAGGCACTTTTCTTAGGCTTAGTGAAGTGCCATAGCCACATATTCATTTTCTTCCCTCTTACTCAATTTTCTGACTAAGTTCTGTTGTAATAAAATTTAATCAAAGAATAGTTCAAAAGTGAGATGGAGAAAACTATCTAGAGAAGATGGAAGCTGAGATGCAATTATTTCAGCAAAATTGTACCCATCAATTTAATATAATTTATCATATTAATGATTATTTCCTGTCATGTAGATAATTTTGATTATATATTGACCCACTGTATTTAATAAATTTCTCTTCATTTCCCACAAATAAATAACAAATGAAAACTGTTGTGAACATCCAATGGTGCCACCACTTTTATTTGTTTACCAGATCATAAAATGATACTGGCCCATTACCTTGACCTAGTCAAACCTCTACAAAAGCCTTACGATGATCTTCACCAAAGGAGCGGCTATTTGGGGTGCATTTCCTTGCTGCTTTGAGCAGGCGGTTTTCTCATTGTCGCATAAAGATTGACAGGAACATCAGTGATTGTCAGACAGTGACTTCCAGGGCATCTTCGGAGTTGCCTATATAACGGGGAAAATGACATCTGTTTAGTTGCCTACTAGGAAATGATATTATAGGAAGTGCTAAAATCTGACTAATCATTCTCCTTTTTTAAATAAAAGTTCTTTAAATGCCACTTGGAATTATATGTCAGTAGAACTGATGAGGCAGAAATCAAGATTTTCATTCCAGAAAAACTATATTACTACCATTTTAATCATATGAAACTGGTAAAAAAAAAATAAATTTTTAACTTCTAATTTAAAAAACATAATGGCAATAAAATGTGTGTGGGTGGATAGGTGCTTTCATGGGTATGAATTCTGTATCTTTCAAAAACCATTCTAAAATCATATCACTTAAAGAATAGGATATCTGGGGAATGTTCCAAAACAGAGAATAATATTCCATATATGTTGATTCTCTTAACACTGCCTCTAAATAAGCAACAAAAAGCTACTAATTTAGTGATGTTTAAATTGTTTTCCTTTGTTCTGGCAACATTTAAAGTTGGTACAGATATTAAGATGACATTAACCAATGTTAAAATTTGCACTGTTAACACAAATACAATTAATAGAATCAGTAAATTTACCTGGTTGGTGGAGTCTCTTTCCTATACCATGCAGTACTGGAGCTCAGGCCAGGTTCAGGACCAATTGAAGAATCTCCTCCTTCCACTGGAAACCTCCTTGGCTGAGTACCAAACCGAAAAGGCATAATTCACTAAAAACCTAAATTAGAAATTAAAGAAAAAACACATAGTGGCCTTTTGCACTTTTAAATTTTTATAATTTCTATTATAGAAATGATAGAATATATACCTCTTATAGATCTATAACTCTTATCTATAACTTTTTCTCAGTTGTTTGCATTTATTCTTCAGTTTCAATAAGCAATCACTATCATAGATGAGAGGAAACTCTCTTAAGACTAACAAAACTTAAGTTCACATAAACTGTAATTCAATGTGCCTTTAAAAGGTATTTATAAATTACTCCCATTATGACTCCGTGAAAATTGCTCCTTATTATCTAAAGCCTAGGCTTCCCCTCAAAGGCCAGCTTCAAAGATTTCTAAGTGTCTGATTGCTCTCTCCTCTGATTCCTATAATACTATCTCTGTCAAGTATTTGTCACTTTACACATGTCATACTTTTATTGTTTATCTTTTGTGTATATTTTGTTTGTCTAAGAGTATAATACTCTATTATACTTGTATATCCCTAGCACCTAACACATGACCTAATAAATATTTTTTGTTGATGATAGTGATGATAATGATGATGAATTGAAATTATTAAAGTTTAAAAGTTTAAAATTTTTAAATTGCACAAAGATTTTAGGGAAGTCCTTCAATTGCTACAAACCCAGTGAAAAGTTGTTTTTTTCCATGGTTTAGTTAGAAGAGTTTTCAAGGTAGCTAAGTTCAAGAATCATGTCTTTTTTGAAGGGAATAAAACATGGTTTTGGCTAACTAAGCCAAAGATAAATACACTTACCAAAATAAGTGAAGTTTGATTCCTGTAGAGGCTAAATAAATCAAATGCTTCTACTCTCCTTCCATAGGAGGATGGAATGTGCCAAAGGAAGGCTGGTCGAATGAGCCAGTGACACCCAGAAATTATGACATCAGAGAATTCTTTCACATAGTTTCCTACCTGCTAAAGAATAGAACTTTTCATTCTGAATTCATGATGGGAGCATTAAACTGAAAAGATTTCTGTTTAGCTAAAAAAAGCTAACTGCCCTCAAAATTTTTGATTTAGGTTTTATCCTTTCCTTGTTTGCTTCTCAAATATTATAAAATAGGAAAGGGCCAAATATAATTAAGGTCATTATCAGATATTCAGAGCTACTGACTAAATCTATGTTCCAGATCTGAATCTTTTCAATTAACACAGATATGACTTTATATCCCAATTTTTCTGGTTCTTCTCAGGCCTTTCCCTGCCTATTGGCCCAATCATAATCTCCTTACCCCACTTCCAATTCCCCAAACTTCTCACAAAAATATACCCCCATATGAAATCAAAAGTAAATCACAAAATTTCAACTTACATAGATAAGAAAAGTCAATTTGGCACTTCTTTTAGTTTCACTAATTTTAAAGATGTTTATTAAAGCCACCCCAAAATTTTCAGAATTAGTCTAACTCAAGTACATTTAAGACCACATCTAAAGTAAACTATTGTTTCAGCACAAGTGAAAACTAAACTTTCCAATGTAAAATCCAAGTAAAGATTATCTGAATCAAAATTTTCACATTAAGATTGTTGTTTGTGTTCTCATTGTTCTATTTTCACATGATATATTATAGGAAACTCATCTTACTCAAGTTGCTCAATCTTACCTCCACTTTCTTTTTGCCTTAGTAGCTAAAACATCTATGAGCAAGTTAATTACAAGTCTGGTTGGCTGGAGGAAAGCCACCTAACTGACTGTGTAATAATAGTTCAGATAAACTGAGATCCCTGCAGGCCATTGTTAGCTAATACATTGATCCATCATAAACACTAAGTCCTTACATTTATGGGTAATGTTTTCAGTGGTTTATGTAACTAGGGAAATTATAAAGATAATTTTTTGTGGAAGTAGGATATTATCATTTTCACTTTCTGCTTATTCTAACACTATACTTTAGTAACTGCCAGCAACAATTAAGCAATGTTTTAACAATCATTCTCTATTTGATTTAAAAAATTTCAAATAAAAGATACTATAAACAAGTATGAAATCAATCATTACTTAAACTGTCTTTTCTGAATTCCCAACAAGAATCCTTAAAAACAACATCCTACTGCAGCAAAGAACTACAAATATAGGCATTTGAGCACAGCCAAAGAAGGGAATAGAGATACAGCACAAACCAACCTTGAAGTAGAGTTCATCTAGTCAAAACTTCTCATTTTACATTTTCCACCCCACCCCACCCCCAGACGCTAGGAGCTGCAGTTGGTCAGTCCGCTTCACTGTTTCTGTCCATTGGAGCTGGCTAAGGACTCAAGATGCCCGGGTTGAGGACAATAAAACTCAAGAGGGGAAGGGAGTGGCCGCAGTAGGAGAAGCCGCCCAAGAAGGATTGAGACTGTGGACTGGGAGGAGCAGGTGAAGGAAGCTGTCAACCAAACTAAAACTCCGGAAACCTCCGGAAACTGAGGCTATCTCCACAGTATTTCTCATAATTATGCAGCAACACAGCCCTTCTTGTGAACCCTTAAAATATTCTAAATTTGTTTATTGTCTTCTAAAATTTTTTAAATAAAAAAATGACAAAGCTGATCAAGAAAAAAAAAACTATACCATTGACATCAGTACATCACTTAATAAGTATAGTGAAGTATTTATTAGCTTTTTTGAGCAGCAGATACTTAAATGTTTGGGACCAATATCAAAGCACTGTGTGAATTTCCTATAATTATATGCTAGATAAAAACATATTAGGACACTGTAATCATAACAAAAAGATGACACTATTCCAGCATTCATACAAACTACAATAAGCCCAAAACAAAAACCAAATCCTGAAATTCTCCAGGAGGAGATAGTTTTTAAAAGTTTTGGGTTTTTTGTTTGTTTTTGAGAAGAAAATTTGGGGGAAGGGAGGAGAAAGATGGTTTGGGAGATGTAGCAAGTGTATGCATATGTTTGTTTGTATTCTAGAGGGTTTTTTGAAAATATTTTCAAATTCTGCACAATACAAAATCTCAGCAAGTCTTGTACTATGAGAAGAATTCAATGAAAGTTTTATTACCCCTATCTTATAGATGGGGAAATATTCTCAAAGAAGGTCAATTTGTCCAAAGTAATTTAGTTTTAAAGCAGCAAAGATAACTAAGGATTAGTTCTCATTTTAGGGCTTTTTTCCATTCCATTATGTTGATTCACATTAAGCCTAAGGAGGAAACTCCAGCCAATTTCTAGGTGCACAGCCATTTTAACTACCTTGACAGCACACTTTCTAAGTTGCAAAAATATCCAGGTAGAGTTCTAAACATCTAGGTGCAGTTCTGGACTGCTGGATTTCAGATGACAAGTAAGGAATAACAAGACCGCTCCTAAAATCTTCCATTAAAATCACTGGATCTAATGGAAAAGTTTGAGTCAGTTTTAGTAGGGATTTTTCAAGATGACCATCATCATCATCATCCTATTTTTTGAATAACACTTTATAGTTATATTTCCTCTTTACAATAATCCAAGAGGTAGGCTGGGAAAGTATTACCGCCATTTTACAGATGGGGAAATACTCTCAAAGAGGGTCAATTTGTCCAGTCATATAGTTTTAAAGCAGTAAAGATAACAGGATTAGTTCTCAAATTTAGTATTTCCCACTTCATATTGCTCTGTATGTTTGATAGATCTGTGATTGCTTTCATCAACTATTTAGACGTAGTTTTCTGCCTTGGGCACCACAAGATTTTCACTGGCATTGGGAACTCGAGTGAGAAAGTTGTCACTATCAAAACAGATCCGGTAATCTTATTTTATGGAATTAATGAGTGCTAGAAGATCAACTGATCATTCCTACCTGGAGGGATGAGAGGTGGTGGTGACATCCTATTAGATTAAACCCGAGCTCCCATGTTGTTTCATGGGTTTACACCCTAGAGAGCAGCCGCCTCCCACAAGAGTACCGCTACACTCTCTAATAAACGCGAGGCAAGACTCCGCCCCCCACGCCCACGCCCACGCCCACGAGCTCAGGGAGACACCCCACCCCACCCCCCAACCAAGGATTGGCTTTAGCTATTCTCTCCGCGAATCTCTAGCACCAGTCACCCGGCCTCGCTGTCCACCCCACCCCCCCAGACGCTAGGAGCTGCAGTTGGTCAGTCCGCTTCACTGTTTTTGTCCATTGGAGCTGGCTAAGGACTCAAGATGCCCGGGTTGAGGATAATAAAACTCAAGAGGGGAAGGGAGTGGCCGCAGTAGGAGAAGCCGCCCAAGAAGGATTGAGACTGTGGACTGGGAAGAGCAGGTGAAGGACGCTGTCAACCAAACTAAAAATGTTGAATTACCCGCTGGTGCGGGCTTCGGAAACTCAGATACTTCTACTTAAGAGTAGAGGGCGCCCAGATTGGAAGCCAGGAGGAGGAATGCGTTCCTGGTCGCTATGGCAACAAGTAAAAACGCAAGCGCCTTCGAGGAGCTGTCCGTTGCTCCGCCCTCACCCCAGCCGGCGCCAGCGTGCGCAGGCGCGAGGCGCAGGCGCGATCTGGGTTCTGGAAAGTAAATTCGTTTGCTAACAGTTGAACTGTCTCTTAGGTGTCTGCGGCTCCCGAAGTCCCGGCTGGCCGCGAGCTCCTTTGCTGGCGCGAGCCGCCGCGGCTGCAGGAGCTGCAGCATGGCCCAGTCTGTCATAGTACAAGGTGAGCTGCTTCGGGAGCTGAGGGGACCTCCCCATAAGGGCCCTCGGGGCGGAAGCCTCTTCCTGCCGTTGTGGAACTCCTTCGCTTGCACTAATGTCCTGTTCTCTTTCTTTACATGCCCGCCGCGGGGATTTGCAGTCGGGCAGTGTGGGAACCAGGTGGGCTGCTGTTTCTGGGACCTGGCCCTGAGGGAACATGCAGCTGTCAACAAGGTAAGAGACAGCTCACTCTACGGATCCTACCGATTACCGGACCCCCTACACCTGCTCTCCTCCCACAACTTCCTCCCTCCCCCCCCCACCTTATTCTGTTATCCTTTTTTATTCCTCCGCTCTTCCCCACCCTCATCTTTCCCCTCCTCCTTCCCGCTTTCTCGCTCCATCTTAATCCCTTTCCCTACCTAGTTCCCTCCTCCATCTTTCATCTCTGTTCCTAGACCCTTCCCCCATCTTCCCAGCTCCTCCCCCTCTTACAAATATCTATTCTCTCCCTTTTCTGTTTTCCGTCCCCATCTTCAGCCTCACCTCCACTTCTTCCCTTCATATTTCTATCACTCAACTCTGTCTTATTCCTCCCTTCATCTTCCTCTCCTTCCCCCTGTGTTCTTATGCCCTCCTTCCCCCCCCCCCACCCCATATTCACCTTCAGGTTCCCACCTTCATCCCACCCTCTTCCTATCTAGACTTTCCTGGAAAGTTAGCAGTTCCTGCTTCTTTTCTGCTCCCCTCCCTAAGCAAGGGCTCTAAAATCACTGATTAATCAATCAGTAAACATTTATTGTCCACTATGTGCCAGGAGTTGTGCTGAGTCCTGGGGATACAAAAAGAGGCAAAAAGCATTTTCTGCTTCCATTCTAATGGCAGAGACCCTGTTCAAAGAAATGCAAGCAAATAGTAATCAAAATAATTACAGGAAAGACACTAAAATAGAGGTTGGAGAAGCCTTCCAGTAATGTTAACTATTATTAACACATGTGGTGATTTGAGTCTTGAAAAGGGCATTTACATCTAATTTAATTGTTAACATAAGTTTCTGAGATAAGTGCTATTTTACCTGTTTGAATCCTAAAAACCTGGTTCATATCCTGCTTTTGATAGCCTACTACCTATATGGCCCTGGATAAGTCATTTTTAAATCCCTTAGACCTCAGTTTCCTTCTTTGTAAAATGAGGAGGCTGGGCTAGACTTTGGCTTCTGAGGTCCCCCTACATCTCTGGCAAACCTAAAGTAAAAGTAACTAACCCATAGTTACATGGGAAAGCTAAAGGGCAGAGGGGATAAAATGCTGGGCCTGGCATCAGGAAGATTTGTCTTCCTGAGTTCAAATCCAGCCTTAAACACTAAAGTAGCTGTGTGACCCTGGGCAAGTAACTGAATAAACCCTCTTTACCTCAGTTTCCTCAACTGTAAAATGAGTTGAAGAAGGAAAAAGAAAAAAAGTTGGACACAACTGAACAACAACATAGTTGTTGGGGTGCCACTGTACAGTCATACTCTCTCCATACCGGGCCTCCAAGATAGTATGCAGTGATAGCTCAAAAGTATTGAGGTTATCTGCCAGTTTTGCAAGGTGTCTCAAAAGAATTTGTAGGCTTAGACTTTCTCCAAATCAAGGGACAAAGATTTTATTATGCTGTTAAGAGCTGGCTAAATCCATAATGGTTTTTATCAAGGAAAGCTGTTTTAGCTATTAAAAGTGCTTTAACTGATATTAAGGGGAAGACACCGTGGAGTAGCAAGTAGATTACACTATTGACTGTCAAGCTAAATTCCTAAAGTTTAGCTATTATGACTCTTAGCAAGTAGACTAACCCCAAAAAGGAGTTGGGGGGTAGGAAGGTGACTATATCACTGACTGATTAAGGGAGGCACTTGCTAGTGGCTGTTGTCCAGCAGAATTCTGTCCAGCAGAATAGATCGTTTCATGTGAGAGGATGATAATGATAACAGGAGACTGAGGCTCAGTTGCATTCTCTAACTCTTGCCTCCAATGTATTTCAATCCCAATTCATAAGCAACTTCTGTGTCTGTAAACGTTGATTTGCAATTCCTTCAAGTGTGTTATGATTCATAGCTGTGGGGGCTTTCAGAGAATCAACTTGCCCCTTCACACTTGGGCATGATCCTTAACAATTCCCCATTTTGTCTTATGGGGACACAATTAATTTTCCCCGCATCAGCAGCATGGTCAGTAAATTTATCCAATATTGTGAAGTGGCTGATCTGAGTCTGCATGCTGAGGGATGCAAATAGCACTATCAAAGTCTTTCCAGTCTTATTCCTCTCGATGGTTGCAGGATGAGATGTTATAGCAGGTGTTGAATCTTGTAAGATGTCATGGAGGCAAACTTTCTGACAAATGGAGAAGAGGATTGTAGTAACAGCAGGTATTTTTCATTAGTTCCTCATCAGTCTCCTGGCTCGGCCCTTTGACGTGTTGGCCCATTTTAATGATCCTGACTGAAAAAGTCTTACCAGGTCTCTTCTTCCTTTCCTTCCCTATGGATTACCTAAGGAATTCTCCTGGGAGGATCCTACTCACAAACAGCTCTCGAGCACTGCTGCCTCTTTATTTCTTTTGCCCCACATTGGGCACCATTTATTACAGGAGCCACCTGCTAGTGGCTGCTTGGGATCTAATTCTGTCCAGCAGAATAGATCCCTTCATGTGAGAGGATG